>CALYDF020009372.1:0-10626 GCA_944474145.2 Dicrocoelium dendriticum
TTATCCCATGTATCAATAAGGAGTATGGATGCCGACAGGGAATTCAAAGGCAGAAGATGAGCTCTCACCTGAATCACTGTCCAGCTAACATCATCTACTGTGGAATGAGAACAAGCATCCCTCCACGGCCGCTCAAGAAGGATGGGAATGACCCTGTACTGATAGACCTGGAATCTAAACGGCTGGGATATTCTGTCATGTCATCAAGTCAAAGTGACGAGATGAGATCAGGTGAGCAAAAGATCAGAGAAACAGAAGCATCATCAGTTGATAACAAACGCGGCGACAATGGGCAAATAGATAGAGAAACCCTAGTGGACGTGACACGCGGAGAATTTATTGAAGACTATCAATCCCATTTGCCTACGGATGAAGGATTTCTGTATACGTGTGAAAAGATTATCCCTAGAGACGCGTGGTATGCGCACGCTAAGTTGCACTGTGAAATTGCCCTCGGGTTGGACGTCTTAATGTATGCCCGATGTCCACTGAAAGTATACGGCTGTTCATTCGTGGCCACACGACTGAGACCAAACACGGAAACAGGGCGTTTGTGGTATCATCCACCGTTAAATCGCTTTGTCGTGGGGCAGAAAAGCGATGTAGCAGAAATATCGGATCGCAGCCCGAGACCGAGAACAGACAGTACTGCAAAATTGGACACATTACCTGACGAAATACTGCAACATTTAATCACGTTTCTCGACGATACGACACTAGGCTATCTCAGTGTCGTATCACGCCGAATGTGCGATATCACACGCACAGCATTGTCCGGTAGGAAGATTGTATTTCCCCTATGGCACCGTGTTGTTTATCTACCCAGTTACGTTGCCAGCTGGAGAGTGAAGCAATTTAACTGGTGCATTCCTGACAGGATGGAGCTGATTCGAAGCTGGAATCACACACCGGTCACCGGTCAGATATCTCGACATCTAAGTAACTGCAAGTATTACAACAGGATAAAAAATACCCTCCCGTTCTCTCTGCAAGAGGGCATCAAAGTAGTAGAGTAAAATGGAGGAATTGTGTGGGTGTCGCTTGAAAGGGTAACAATAAGGAACTACCTACTATAATCAGTATAACTCGTCAGAAGAAGGCAATCATGATACAGGGATGCTAACATTTATGTATAATGAAATAAAGAATATTGTCAAGTGACCGACTGCCCTGTGGTAAGGGCAAGACAGGTTACGATACCCAGTGAACCGTAGTGCGCCGTACGATAAAGTATCCAGGATATTGTCACATACCCGATGTAAAATGACGCTTGGAGTGGCAATGAGCACAAACAAATTTCCCTTTGGGACCCGATGGAGTATAATTCGGCAAAACGAACAACACAGCGCTCCGGTGAAATGACAATGGAGAACAAAGACATGTAGTTAACTGTGAATATAACATGTGTGGCAAACTAAGAACGGTTGTGCACAATTGTTTGAGTAGTAGAAGGAACCATAAATGTTAAAAACAATTCAAATAGGTGGGAAAATATCTGATTATGTTTACTGAACAAACTGGAGAGGTTGGAACTTATCAAAATTTATGGAATTGGCAAAGGGGCACCATGATTGATAATTCGAGCTGACACTTTACTGTCACAGACCAAGGGCTTTGAAGGATAGGGACCAAATGACATGTAATAAGAGATTGGAGTGAAGGGAAAACAAAATGCATGGGTTACTTTAAAGAGCCAAACATTTATTTCCAATAATTATGAGGCTGCGGCGCAAAGGTTCGTCGGATCTCTGACATTGCAGGGTATACTTAGGACAGGGACCGAAATGTCATCGCTATGGGTGAGTCCTCGGGGCGAGTACGACTCGCTGCCAGCAGGGAACGGTGAGAACGTTCGCCTCTGGAAGTTGCTGTGCAGCACGAAATCAGAGGTCTTCTCTTCGTACAAAGCAACAATTAGGCCACAACCACAATACTCTGTACAGGTTGGGCGCAATATCTCAGAAACAAGGAAATAAACTCCCCATCAGAATGATTAGAAGGTGGTAAGCAATGAGATCAGTCTACTACTTTAATATAAATAAACAAACAAAATGTATTCTCGACTATGTGAGGCACACCGTTCGAGGTGTGAACATGGGATGGCAAAATGTTGGTAGAGACATTGAATATTCTGAGGACCTTAGTGACACCAAGCTTAGCGAATTCAGACGACGCATGAAACAGAAGCATAAGTCCATATCGGATATCAAATTAAAACACTGTACTGCAGTTGGAAGAAAATTCCCACCACTTTAGTAAAAGTGAAACGACAAGAATGCAAAAAGGGGGAGAGCGGAAATTGGTACGGCCTACCCCGGAGTAACGGCAGTCGTTAGACACTGTGACTAGCAACCCCCAGTTGGAAGGAGACAAAATGGGCAATGTAGTGAGGGCAATCGTGATTGTTCTTGTAACTGCTTCTCTCTACAGGAGCAGGAACGATCAATACGTGTTTGCAGGCGAGTAATGGAAGCCGCTGAAGCCATTGCGATTCGGCTGTGCGAACCGGTATAACGCATTCAGAAAGGGGCCCTCGGATTGCCATGGTCCAAAGAGATTGTGATGATCCTAAGTATAACGTACCATCTTCAGTTCTGTCCTGTCTGTTAGCGATTACTTCTATGCATATAAAACTGAGCGCATCGCGCCAATCTCCATGTGTCTATAAATTTCGTCCCACACAAAATGGTACAAGCCTGATGATAAAGTAGCGAAAACTTATACATGTTTATAGTAACTTTAACAACCAGTAATCAATCGTGGGGACCCAGATGTGTATATTGCATAAAAAACGAGATGTCCGGTATGGGAAACCCTGTGTCTATCATAAACAATGAGCTCTGAAGTTCTTGGCATTAAATAATCGCAGGCAGCTGGTCAGTCATCAGCAGTACGCCGGCACACTGTACAGACGCGTCGCTGCCATGCGACCATCACCGGTCGCGCGTACGCTGAGTATAACGCGAAAAGGTCCGCCCCCGCGAGGATTCAAAATAGTGACTTAAAGATAGCAAACCAGGCGTGCAATCCGTTTGGCCACCGCGTGAAGAAAAAGTAACACCGATGAGACAGCTTATTTGTGTCCTTCAATGCTTCGCATCACCATAAACCTAGTTGCAATGATAGCTCCGCACCATGCACAAACGGTAGTACACCACATCTAATGGGTCGCATAGAATGGAAAGCGAGAAAAACCAGTATCGCCCAACGTAGTCTCATGCGATGTCCTATTCCGCTTTTCTGGCAACGACTTACTCAACGCGGAAATTCCCAATACTGGATGAGCGATCACAATAGGGTTGTATCGGATCTAGTAGTAATAATACGTATATTTCTCTTGATGAGAGAAACTGTCTATAGTGGCACAGATCAATCTGTACAGAAGAATGCATGCTCTTGCATGGGTGACATGCATAGCTGGAGTATTGGGATATGCGTTTCATGTATTAACATTCTGCCGGATGGTTGAGGCCAAAGTCTAGATATGAAAAGATTGAATGAGCAGTAATGTCCCGTGAAGCTCGTCACGCCGAAGCTTATAGACGATTTTGATATCATCAGAAAATAAAAATGACGTACCATGTTGTACAGATGTAGTGACGTCATTGGTCATAGCTAAATATCCTGGTCAGTTACTTCATAGCTATGTATAAATTCATCGGTAGGTCAGCGTCTGGCCTAATCTGACCGGGCACAACGTCCAAAAATAACGTTCGAAGTTTGCACCCCTACCCACAGTCTAACGAATAGAGATGGAGCCAAACATAACCATGGCAATAACTGGAATAATACAGACTGAAGCAACGAATCATCGTGGTACCTAAGCTGAAGGTGTGCAACACGATTCAGCTACAATGCCAGAAGAGGGACGGAGCTGTTTTGTTATATTTTGTCAATGTTTTCACATTCCATTTTCCCTTTGTTTAAATCTTTTTCAATCGTTAAGCATTAAGCAACTGTATCTAGGCAAGCATGTACACAGATCTTCTACTAGTTTCGATTACGAGACATATCCTGAATTGTTTCCAGCCATCGGCACTCCTCGTCCTTTGCCCCCCAACCAGGCAGACATGTGGATCCAACGGCAGCAAGACGTGAAGTCAACGATTCCATATGCTGTCACCAAGTGGACAGCTGACCACTACGTGGTCTTTCCCAGCCAAGTTGTGCACGAGCAAAACGGGGGTAGTAGGACAAACGCTCAGATGACACGCGCAGGACTTGACCGAGTCATCTTAACTGACGCAGCAAATCGAGCTTATTATTCCCTAGGACACGACGTCTGACTTCACTGCTGCAGATGCGTTGCTGTCACCACACACAAGCGATCCCTCTTCTCAAGCACTTATCGTCGAAGGCTTAGAGCCGGCGCATGTCGTCCACGCAAAGTGACTAAGACTCGCTTCCATATAGTAACACTGTCCGAACGGTTTCACTGTAAACGCGACTCTTTACTACGAGGGAGACATCCCTCAAGGTTGACGAACGCAGCACATTGTGTACTTAGATGTCGTAATAGCCAAATGGTTTAGAATGGTTTGTATACTTTGCGAGTCGTCATCAAGTAAGGCGATGTCATCGGCATAAGCTAAGTCGGTCGGTCGCTTGTTCGGTAGTAGCTGCAGACCAAAATGCCGATGGACTATGAGAACTCTTCAATCGCAAAATTGAAAACGGAACGGGACATAGGGCAGCCTTGTCGTACACCGCTTTTGATAGCGAAGGAGGACGAAACCATGTCATAGACCCTCACTCTGCCGGAGAGTGCACGCAGGATGGCAATGTACTTTTCTGAGACCCCGTTCTTTAGCAAGCAGCGCTATAGCGCAGGTTGATCAACCGAGTAGAATGCAGTACGGCTGTCTAAGAAAGCAACGAGGGTTGGCCTATGGTAGATGCAACGGTGTTCGAGGGTTTGGCGAAGCGTGCATATTTGATCCACGCACCCAACGCCAGGACGGGAGTCAGTTTGTTCTTCCCGGTACTGCGATTCACGAATAGGAGTTCAATAGATGCCAAGAGATTAAAAGTAAACGAAATGGGACTAATCCCCCGGTGATTTGTGCACGAAGTGCGAGCACCCTTCTTAAAAATCGGGACAATAACTGATACGCCCCAGGAAGAAGGCACTGTTTCTTCAAGTCAGATTTTGGTGTACAAGGAGGTTAGCTGGCCGATGATGACTGTGCCGACATCTTTGGACGGCTTGGAAGTCCGTCTGAGCTAGTAGCCTTAAAGCGTTCCATGTATCGAATCACAAAACAAACTTCCGTATCGCTGGGTGTATCAAAAGTGACGACCCAGGTCGGGAAGCTGGGTTCGCACGGAATACAAATGGACGGTGAAGGCCAATTGAACTGCGAATAAAAATGTTCGGCCTATCGATCCAAGGATCTCTAGGTTGGGAATCGGCAAACCATCCGCCTTGCAAATAGTCTCACTGACACCAGACTTTCTGTGACCAGTGGACCGAATGAGCTGGAAGAGCTTGCGAATATTGCCAGAAAAGGCGGCGGCATCCATTTCCGAAGCACGTTGAGACCACCAGGCTGGCTTGCCGAACAACCTCCTCGTGGTGCCAGCTGGGTGGTTCGGGATTCTCCCGTTCCAGCAAATGGTTCGGCGGCAGTGTTCCAGGACGTGGTGGGTTTTCGCCTGGCAAACGTTCTCCCTATAAAAAGCCACATATCTCCGTTTAACAACACTGTGACGTGGCGGACGTGACTCGCCACTAAATAAAGTCACTGCCCCTTGCTTCATCCTGGCGAAGCATTGTATCCCAGCAACATCGTGCTGTACTTCTGGGGAGCATTGGGCCCCTGTTTGGCAAAGGAACAAACGAAAGGCGTATGAACTGATCAATCAGTCACCGGCTCCCAATGGGCGCGATCCCCTGAATTCGCTCCGCTGCCTTGCGGACAGGCTATTCAGCCAAAGGCTCGGGGTGGTGTCCCCTAAGTCAACACCCTACTTCGGCTTGGGCAACCGGGTAGTATTTCGCCCTCTGACGAAACCGTGGACATTGTTGTGTTGTGTTTTGTTTTCTTTTACTATTTCTGTACCTTGTTTTGAGTTCCATGGTTTCCGATGGTGCAATGTCTATTCATAGACTGTTGCAAATATATATATATATATATATATATATATATATATATATATATATATATATATATATATATATACCAGGCTTCACAATCACTGCGTAGGCTTTGGATGAGCTGCCAACCGACAGAACGGCGCGCTTCATTGTGATTAGACTACGCTGGAACATTCCCGCGGAGGTCAAATAGATAAAGGGGCAAGGTAGCGAGGTAACTTAAAGTATGTTTGATGAATTCTGCCAAGAACAATTGGCAAAATGTAAGCAAAATAGGCAGTATGTAAAACGTCCAACCTGAAAGTATGACCGCAGTGTTCCGCAAAGACCCGGAATGGGGCCGATCACATTGTACATTATTCTTCACATTAGCTAGGGGTAAAACAACACCCCAGCTATTATGTCAGGATACAAGTAAATTAAGGGGGGAAAAAGGTAAAACAGCAACAAAAGCGAAACAAAAATGTTGATATACTTTGTTTCGTATTATGCACTGACGTCGAGATGGTGGTAGGAGGGGGAGACCAAGCGGGATGATGCGGGATAAAAGGTTACGACACAGACGTCACCAAGGTCGGTTATTCACCATATCAAGGACTATATCTAACCAAACGTGTTCATGGTCATTCGGACCCCAAACAGAAATTCGAGAATCGACAGCCAAGGTCAACTTTTAAGTGAAGGTCTTTAGTCCTTTTTACAAAGCCATTGATTGGCTTTTTCAACTGTTCTCCCATTCAAACCACGATCGCATAAACATCGCACTTCACGACAGTCGGTGTGTTGGCATACATAACACGGCCCAGGCATCTGAGCTTGGGGAGTGGAATAAGGGTTCTGAGCAGCTCAGTTCCTCTCCCTGAGCAGCAAACAAAGCGTCGAACACATTCATCACTCACAAAGCGTTCTTAGATGAGCTTAGCTGAGAAGGCACCGGTGATGTTCACACGCATCACCGGTAAGCCTGAGAAGCAAAATTGCTGATTGTACCTCGTGTTACACATCAGCCTCACACGGTCAGAAGCAAATGGCATTCATTGGGATTAATTACCCAAACCACGTCTGATTTGAGGTAAACGAGGGAAAGCCATAGAGGCTGCACTGTGCACCCGCTACAGTCAAGTGGTGGCGCATGTGTTCTACATAAATAGAGTTGGGTTTATATGATTCAGCTGCTGACTCCGGTAGTCAAGTATTGCAAACAGAGGGTAATCCGTGTTACCGCAACGGTCTGTGAAGAGGAATCTGAAGCATGATAGGTCTGTGTTCTAACCAACGATATGTATGGTACAAGTGGTTATAAAGCACTATGAAGGTGGAATCAAGTGTGCCTTAATGAAGTACAGAGGTAAACAACACCCTCTCAGGACATTACATCCCATGGTGCGTTATTTTTTCGTGTGGTTAATCAGATTCCCCGGGGTCACATTTGAAGTCGCACACATAAACAATTCATTTTCCCCGTTATTAGAAAGTAACACTTTATTACCATCACTTCCTTTTGTCCACTATGAAGCGTTTATCCGCGTCTATCCGATTTTCCTCACATCACTAGTGCTGGGTCTGGTCAGCTTTGTTTATCTGCTACCCACTTTTTCACTTGCAGCATCTGATCCCCACTCGATCTACCATCATCATCATTATCATCATTACGCGTTAGCTGGAGGCGGAAAACACCTCAGCTATTGTGCCGTAATACAAAAAACAAGAAAAAAACGGTGGCACGCCCGCTGAGTCCCCAGTAACGGGTGGACATCGTTCCGGAGAGCTAACAGCTGGCTGCCGTAAAAGAGAGTCATATTATGCCTAACAAGTGAGATCGTGATTGGAGGGGGATGCTAAGCAGGAGGGGGATGGACAAAGGAACTCACAACACAAACGCCATTGGGGCCGGCTCCAAGCCATAACAGCAAGTGTGTCCAAGCAAACGTGTTCACCGTCCTTAGGACCCATGTTAGGCAGTCGGGATGCACCAACCGACGCCAACTTCGAAGTGAGGGTTTCCATTTCTCTCGACCACGTCATCACTTGGCCTCCCCACCGCCTCTTCCAACCGCACCCACAACGCGCAAACAATGCACGTCGCGGGAGTCGGTGTGCTGGCAAGCGCAACACGTGGCCCAGCCATCGGAGCCTGAGGCGTGATATAATGGTGCTGAGCAGTTCACTCGCTCTTCCTGCACCAAATACGCAACGTCGAACACGCTCATTGCTCACGCGGTGCTCCCACCAGACATCAGCTAAGTTGCGAAGGCAGCGATGATAGAATATGACCAGCCTCTTTATGTCTGTCGACCTGATGGGCCAGGTTTCACAGCCATATAGGAGGGTTGAACGGACGGCTGCGTTGTAAACTCTGCCCTTCAGGGCGAGAGTAATGTCGCGTCTGCGCCACATGTGGCGGAGATTGGCAAAAGCACCTCGAGCTTCAATCCCACGGGTGCTAATATAGCTGCCCAGGTACTAGAATTCCTGAACCACTTCTAGCAGATCACCACCAAGCGTTAGCGCAGGGCTGGGTCCCTGCCAATCTTGGAGAAGTCCTTTGCATTTCGATGGAGCAAAGCATAGCCCAAAACAATTGACACTCAGTGCTAATCGGTCCAGTGCTGTTTGGCATGTTTGGGAGCTGTCACAGATTACGGCAATATCGTCCGCATACTCCAAGTCAAGAAGTCGCTCACCAGGAAGTAGCTCCACACCTTCGAGGTCGTGTCCAGCGAACGCTGTTTCTATGACTTCATCAATAGCGAAGTTGAAGAGAAAAGGTGACAGCGGGCACCATGCACTAAACGGAATAATCCTAGTTAAGCGGCCAACAGAACTATCGGAACTTCCCTCCACATTATTTCTTGATGCTTTCGCCGTCACAGATAATAATCAACGGCACCCTATCTGTTGCATCGAGCAGGGTGGGTCGTTCGGCTCCAACTTTACTTCAATCCCCCAATTCCTTCCCCTCCCCCACCTTGCTTCAATAGTCGCTTGTCTTCTAGTTTCCACTCACACAGTCGCAGGGCGTCGCTCCAATTCATTTGACAAGTCCATGTTCAAGCAAGCGGAAAGGTCAGTTCATCCATTTCCCTTTGGAGTCTTCGATCCTCGCTAAGACTAGCATGCCTCAACGTGCGCATTTCGCTACAGATTGGCCAACAGGCAGCACTTGCCCACAAACTAGAGACCCTATCGATCGATATACGCTGTTTAACAGAAAACCGCCTGAAAGATTCGAGCTCCGTGCTTACCGTGCGATCCCCTACATGCGACACTGGCGCCACATTCGCAATGCGCTTGTCTGGCGATGATGCAGCTTCAAATGCCGGTCAAGCTGGTGTCGGCATTGTTTTGAGTACCCGGGCTGAAGCTGCGCTGATAGATTGGATCACAGTCAACAGTTGGATGTGCGTTGTTACATTAACTGGTTCGTTGCACGCTACGAAGTCATGCGGGAACAAACGGCACCTGTTTGTCATTGCGGCCTACGCCCCCTACAAACTGTAGCACTGATTCGGTGGAAGATGATTTCCATCAGCAACTTCACGATCTCCTTCATTATGGACGAAGTACAGATACTGCGGTGTTGGCTGGCAATCTAAACGCCCAAGTCGGAAAATTGTCCTCTGATGAGTTTCATCTGGGCGGCCAACATGGTGTAGCCTCCCGTAAATGTGAACGGTGAGCGATTGCTACAGCTGTGTTAAGATGCTCCTCTCTTGCTCGCGAGCAAAACTTTCGACAGTACCCGCAGAAGTGTGAGTTGGTGCCCACCAGCCTCGGGCCAGCCATGGACGCAAATCGATCATATCGCAATCAGTTACCACTGGAGAGGCTGTGTACAAAACTGTCACTCGATTTGGAGCACCAGCGTGGACTCCTAATCACACTCTTGTTTGTGCCGACCCACAGGTGCGTTTCGGCGGTGGTCCGCAATGGCGCAGTGAGCGCATAGACACCAGCTAACTGACGAAGATAGCTGTTCTGAATGCGTAACGATCCGGGCGCAGTAAGCGCCAATTGAACCCCGTTGAAGATCACAGGTTAAATATTCGTCAAAGGTTATTATCAGCAGGCATGCCTTCATATGGAAAATTAAACTGCCAAACTGGACATCGGGTCCCTACGCAGTCTCTGAACTTATGGATGCTCGCCGACGTGTTCCGGCTGGAAGAGAATGCAATGAGACTCCCAAAGATCTCAGGGCAAAACTGTAGGATAGCCTGAAAATAGAGCGCGGCCTGATGATCTTATCGTCCATCTGAGATTGAGACAACCGCTGCCATTGGTAACCATGGTAAGTTGTTACGTCTGACACGAGAAACTAGCAGCAAAAGATCTGATTCCAGCGAGACAATATGCGACGAGAGTGGGCAGCCGATCCACAGCTTGTCACAACGTTTGGAGCGTTGGACCGAACACTTTGAAAGGCAGTTTAAGCAACCTGAGTTATCACTTTCATTTTCGGGTAATGAGTGTCCTCCTTGGGCTGTCTCCTTGGATCCGCCCTAACGCACAGACGTCGAATGTGAGAT
>CALYDF020009373.1:0-10835 GCA_944474145.2 Dicrocoelium dendriticum
GTCCTACTCCACTGACTTGATAACATGTTATAACGCACAGTATACATGTGCGTAAATTTAAAAGCCTTCTCACCGTAAACTGCTAAATTGTTTTTTCCCCATGTAATTCAATAACGTGCGCTTTGTTTTCTCGCAATCATACTGCAGATTTCCGACGAATGTAACGAAAACTTTACATGTGGGATGACAAATGGTGCAAGGCATTTGTCATTATATACAATATACAACAACTCTTAGTATACTATTCCATCTGCATGCAAGCTTTTGGGCACCTAGATTCAAAAACCTTAGTAAGACTGTGTTGACGAACATCTACCAAGTATAACCCAGTTGCCAGTTATATTATGTCTAAAGCCGTAGAATCGACTTGTTAGAAAAATGTGTTACACATTAGCTGCAAGTAACGTTATTAAGTACTTAATATAAAAAGGAGAAATAATTTTGCATAAGCAGCATTTGGCTGCTGGCTTGGCAATTTAATATAGCAACTTATATAAAAATACTTCTATATGTTATATGAAACTGAAATGTTACACTCTGAGGACATGTCAAATAACATACTTTGGCATAAGTTACATGTTTACCAGTAGTAGTTGTGCTTATTGCGTACAAGTCGGTGTTATGTGAGAAAAAGTTTGTTGTACCGCCTAATTTAAAATGGGTTGTTTATCAGTTATAGCCCGGTACAATTCTGCTAACTCAATATAAGCTAGGAGGCCACAAGTTGCAATAAAATTTCCCGTTTATTCGAAAAGTAGTTAACGTACCTGATTGGAGGATAGACGTTCAGTCCTCCTGGCAAGAGGATAGGGTGATTGGTTAAATGAATTTGAGTGAAAAATGTTGTCTAAGTTTGTTAAAGCGTTTTAGTTAAACGGACAGGTTTCGTCAGCCATTAGGTAGAAGAATTTCTGTGTCTGCTACTGGAAATGAGATGAGGATGCAATTAAAGATAAGCTATCAAAGAGTCTTTGGCAACCACCTTTTATGATGCAATAGTGCCAATGCTTATTGACTTTTTGTACCTCAGTAAGTAACCTTTTTATATCTTAGGATTCCATTTGTATGGTGTTTGGAACTTTCTCTGTTGTTGATAAAAATATTTCTAAGTATTTTCATCATGAATTTCGGAAAGTATTCGTTATAGCGTTTCCTTTTTTCATCAGTACGTTGTTGCAGCATTTGTATATTAAGTAATTGTTTATGATATCCCATAACCAGCTGATTTATCATGCATCAAATTGTTGATATATGTTGTATGCCTAGATTTTACTAAGTATGCAGTACTAAAGATATCTTATAAGAACACATCGATGAAGATTGATCAAGGGTTTAGGCAACACCGTTGTCATTTAAGTGGACTGTTAGAACGAATGCAGTGCAACCAATTTTTAACTTCTTGGGAGTGCGCAGTGTTTACAGCTTACAAAATCTCGCATTTATGACCTAAGCTTGAGTGTTTTACAGTTAAACCAGCATTGGGAATATAAGTTTTCATTCAACTAGTAAACTAAAAATGCTTCAGATACAAGCTTCAAACTACTTTGCCAACCATTATTCAGGCTAGTATACAGCGGACGAAAATAACCAGAATCACCAATGTCGCAAGGAAAAGAAATTCACTTTCACATAAATAATATAATAGACTGAGTAAACATATACATGTCTATGAATTTATGCATTTTCAATGTAAAGTCCTAAACTGCTAAATCATCTTCGAAACTAGCATAGATGAAAGAACTAAACTTATTTTCTTAAATACAATGTTTGCTGATAAGCTGACCCATTTAGAATACGGTGCTGTAGAAATTAACTATTTGATTCTTAAAGGAAAATCATGAGTCGCGTACTCCCTGTCATTTTGCCAGTTTTATAGGAATTTAGTTTTGGTATTTAAATGGCATCTTTTGATGACAAAATCTACGAAATGAATTTGATATTGAAAACACTTACTGCAAAATGGAGTGCCTTGTTTGAAGCGGAACGGCTTATACTAAGTAATGGAGAAAGAGTAACGGGTTCAAACTGTCGAATGATGCAAAATGCCTTAAAAAATTTATGAGCTGCAGTTCGCCACAATACTAGCAAGCTGCATGCAAAGTAAATAACAAGAATTAAGAAAATTTAGCTGTTACTACGTTGCATGAACAGAAAGAATCGTGCTAACATCTTCTGTCTTTTATTTGCCAGGTTTTAGAGTAGGTTGTGAAATAAAGTTTATTGGTTATTTTTGTAAATACATACTAATTATTGCATCAAATTTATGACCTTTTTTGTCATAACTTATAATATATCCTCAAATTAAAATTTGCTTTTCAAATGTGGGCCTTTGTTTAGTTAGAAAACTAATTCCTTTTAGATCCATTGGAAAAGGTCTGTAGATTAAGGCCAGAAGGCTTTCCGTTGCTCTGGATGACGTGCTAGACAAACACCTGTACATTCCTGTTAAAGACAACAGGTAAACTACCAAACCATCTTCATATTTATATTCAGCCGCCTTTGATAATTTTAAACCCGGTGATTATAATTAGCTGGTGCCATTAGTTCTATATCTCAGCAAGCTTATTCAGCAACCCACCATATGTTTATTTAGAATCTGCTGAACATAACCCGATTTTCTACAACACTGAAGCTATTAGAAACGAGTAATGAGAAAGGAATCGTATGCTTCAAAAATGAATACATGCAGCCCTGAGGGCATATAAAACGCTACTTGATTTACCAGCTTCAATAACTTTCAACAACCTGTCGCATACTGTATGAAATTTTCTAATTCTACTGCCGTTTAAACTTTGTTCAGAAGAGTATGCAGCATATAAAATTGGCAAATACATATCTAACAAAATATATGAATATTCTACGTGAAACAAATCGGCTGCGCGCTATTCATATCGGTTGCTCAAATTTTATAGTAAATGGTTATACCATTTCTGATGTGTTCCTTAAAACTTTGTTAAGTTGATATATGAGGAGCACTTGCGTTTTTCTTCAATCCAGCCAAAACGATCGTTTCATTCAATCAACCTAATTGGAGTGCATCCAACAAAAACAAACCTGTCCAGGCGAATTCTGCTGACTGTCCAAAGATTTATGCTTTGTGCTTACCATTGTGGTTAGGAAAAGGTTTTCAAGAAAACGAATTAAATTTACTTAGAATGATTGAGAAACACTGTATGTATTGGAAATACGACGGTACAGACTAGAGCCAAAATGTCGTCATGGTAAGAAACTAGTTAGCTTATCCTCAACTAATGCTGACAATAAGTATCATGAGATGTTGCAATTTCTGCAAGCACAGATTATTTGCTCATTGCCAGTGTGAAAGTGGATGCTTTAGTTTCTCAGTAATTTTTAGGTGGCATGTCCAATAATTCTATTTTTACAAAATGGTTAAACCGGAAACCTGTTAAAACATTAAAACTTTCATTTCCATCTTCTAAGTTATTTAGATCGGTCTTAATCCTGATAGTATTTGACTCTAAACTTCTTCATATAACTGCCTAATAAAATTTAAGAGAAGCGAATTAAGCTAGATCTTTCGTTTATCATGAAGAAAGCATCAATAGTATATGCCCAAAATATCTAATAAATATGCACACACGGTAATTGATGGTTATATATATATATATTCCAGCACACGGAAGAAATAGCTTTCAGGTCAACTTGTTTCGACCAGTAAATCCCAAATACTAATACAGTATGTTGAGAGTAACTAGAAAACAAAACTTTGTTTATATCAAAATATAATCAGACATGTCATAAACGCATATGCAGGCTGTTGCAAAACATACAGGTTGTTAATATTTTAAACATTTATTAAACCTGACCTTCGGTTTTAATGGGTTCACTAACATATGCCGTTACTGCCAATGTGCTGTTGTTCACTGAATCTGAAGAGAATAATTCGTAAAACCAAATGATAATAACTACTGCATCTATATGGACTTCACAGCTTGTTATGCCACACTTTTCCGTATATTAACCACTCTCTACTCAAATAACGTGGATTTGGGAAAGCTTTTTATTCCGCATTATATGCTTGCATGGATATACGAATATATGTTACAAGTGAAGGGGAGAGAGACAACTATGTTATCTGTATTAGATCATGATGAGATCGAATTGACACCGACAGTAGGACAACGTGTATATTCTTAATATCTTACACCGACCTTCATAAGAAAATCTTCTTACATTGCGATTGAGCCTGGTAGCGACCGATGAACTTGTTATGATCAAACTGTGCCTCGCTACGTTTGAGTGGACAGTACTCGGGGTCGAAGATTATTATTGCCATTCTGATGGAAGAGAAGAAGCGAGAAATGAGTTATGCTGACTGCATTTGAGCGCATATAGCATGTGCATTCTGTTATGATAGAGCTTGCTTGTCTTATCCACGGACTTTAAATTGCGGCGTCTGAGTACTCTTTGGTCCTTTGCGGAAGGTGTGGGATGTAGCGGTTGGCCTTCGACTGTGTTATTTTGGCTTTTAAACATCATTCAATAGGCTTCTGTATTTTTTGTCCCTCAACATCAAACAATGAACACGTGAATGTCGATCTTCCTCTGGTAGTTGGACCGTGAACACCTACATACCGATGGTGAGGCAACTATGTTGTTGCCGAAGTAAAATGAAGTTGTCTGGAATGCTAATTATCCGCTAAATTATAGGACTTGCCATCAGAACACTAATTGAAATAAGAAATTATGGTACATCTCTGATGTGGTTTAGGAACAGTCTAAAACCCAGCCCCAGGCCTTGGGTAGTTTACTTTTAGAAGATTACCGGGTGGTTAGATGCCTATCCATTCCAACATCCAGTTTCGACCAGCAAGAAGCTTACGGCTCTACTGCTGCAGATATGCGTCAAACGCACACACGCAACGCATACATCATCCAGTGCCAATGAGTCAAAGACTAGCTTATCCGTCTGCCTTAGGTGTAAGTGCACTCCAAAGAAGTTGCAGAAAGAAGAGTTCTAGCTAAAGCATACTAAATTGTATGGTGTCTAAGGTAAAAGCTTTGTGAGGAAACGGAGGAGAGTAGTGATCGTTTCGCTTTTAGACGGTTTTAAATCAGTTATTTGCCGGTTTTAATAGTAAATTACATGACAGGCTTTATTTCCCCTCTAAACTCCTAAATTTAGCTGCATTTAGTTAAACGGTTCGTAAAATAAAGGATGCAAATTTATTAGTATAGTGATTGTATATTTTAAGGCAAATTCTGCAAATCTGCTAGAATAAATATTTGTAATCGAATAACGGTATTTGGTGGCACTGATTCTTTCGATTCTGCTTCGTTGGATATAAACTCAGGCTTAGATAAATTCCCTAACATGTCGGTAATAATATCTTTTATGATTCTGCAGTTTTGAGTCCAATTTTGCATGTGAGTATACGCGGATTTCAGAGGTACATTTGCACATTCGTTACTGCAGAGTGTCATTATTGCTGAATTATTCAATTCTTCGAAAAGAACACGGCAAAAACTAATCAGCTTTTCTTTCTCTGAGATCTCTCCCATTATTTGTGTTAATTTAACTGTAAAGTAACATTTTTCAAATACTCATCAAACATTTTTGAAACGTTTTGTAAAACAGCCAAATGAATCCAATGCATTTACCAAGGAGGCAAAAGCGATCAAATGGAAGTAGCGCCGGAAACCAACTCATTAAATCTGAACTCTATTCTATCCGAGGCTTAATCCAGCCTTCTTACTCATAAAGTAAACTTTTAATAACTAACCCCCAAATTTTTTTCAGAGAAAGTAAATAAACTCAGAATATTGGGCTACTAATTTTCACTCTCGTATTTCTCCGCGAAAACATTTCCTCGGTCTGTGGATAATTGAGGTAAGCGGAAACGAAAAATACGCAAAACAAACAGAGGGCTCTCACTTCGTACTTGTATTTAGGCTAAACTGGGTTCGATGTTAACTTTAATTTGACTGAAACAATAGGACCGAATCTGAAGAGTTTTCCCCGCCTTAGAGCACGGTTTCGGATTTTCAGACAACCTATTATCCGTACCTTGCATTTTACATAGGTTGGTTGAAGTATGCTCAGGGTTGGTGAGGATTTAGTTAAACCTAGTTAACTCACATGCATCGGTAAAGGTAGCATTGAGCAAGACTTACCTAGGTAAGTGACTTTTGGCAACGAGAACAGGCCGAAGCTAATGAAGTCTTGATCTGAGCAGGTTGACTGATATGGATTCAGCTGACACATAACAGGTATGCTATCATCGAGCTAAAAGGGTGAATCGGTAAAAGAAAAGCAATGGTCCATCTGTTACTATTTCTAGTGGTTAAAAAAGACGGTAATTTCAGAACAATCGGCCGTTTAATCTATTGAAGCACTCGGGACTCTGTGCTGTGACCAGGGTGGTGCCCTTAAATTGTAAACAGTGCTATGCATGAGCATAAGAAACTGTGCCGATTACTTTTGGGACACGCATCTTCGTGGTTAACTTTTGAAATATTCACACACACACACACTAAAGAACTTGAGATTAACGTCTACCTCTGCTTCCCATTGGACTGGCTCAAGATCCACCCGGTGGCATGGTGCTACACAGTGTGTGTACTCTGTGAGGGATAATTGTGAGCTTCTAATGAGGTGACGACAGCCGATGTGAGTAACTACACTGTTCGAAACACCAACTAATAAGCTGCTTGCACGGGAATTTTAGCAAAGTCCTCCTAGCAACTGCTTGTGCGTCACCCATTTTCTACTCAAGAGCGGCTTCATTTGCCTTTGGTTACTTTCGCCTGCATTTCAACTAGGTCAGCGAAACACAGGTGACAACAACAACCCTAGGGGCTGCGCTCAACTTTGTCGTGCTTGGAATTTAAGGTAAGAAGCACGGAAAAAAGGTGTAGGAGATAAGATGTTAAAGGTAGTAGCAGAAATTGATCACTTACTTCACAATGGAAAACTTGTGCTGTCGCTTCAGCAATCCTATGCATTGGAGTAAGCTTACAATTACTGGAAAACGCGCCATCTACCGAAATCGAGCCGAGTGCATTGGTCTTAGCTGCCTGCTAGATAAAAAGATGGAGAAAGTTAACCGTTTAAACAGCTGGTGACATTAGTCAAAGCAGATAGAAATTGGGTGTTGCCCACCCGAAAACACTGCACAACCACGACGCGTTTCGATTTAATTTCATCTTATCAGATGGAGACAGCTGGACTCGAGCCGGGGACCATTGGAATAATAGCCGAAACCTCTACCCCTTTGGCTGCCGGATCACGGTGGGCAAAGTTTGGCACAACGTTAAATGACTAATTGGAGGGTCAAGTTGGACTACACGTTGTGTGAATGGATTGCGACGTGCAGTCTTAATGTAATGGACTGTGGTTCACATTGAATTAAACCTTGGTCACGGCGATTGTGCAGTGTTTTCGGTTGGGCAACACCTAATTTCTATCCGCTTGCAGTACGGTCCCAGTGATCGCCGTGATTAAGGTTCATTTCAATGTGAACCACAGTCCATTACATTGGGATTGCGCGTCGCAATCCAATCGCACAACGTGTAGTCCAAACTTGACCCTCCAATCAGCTGGTGTCAATGTTTTTATCCAATGCAGACGAGTCGAGCCACCTTGGTTTGAAAACATATAGTACACTGGCTCGACGGTGTCACAGAGTATGTTAAATATCCAGAGTATTTTATTGGTCGAAGGCCACAATGGGTACAATAGGAAGGGAATTATATAAAATATGCTTGTGTCAGCATTAGCAATGTACTTCGCATCCTTGTTTACAAGCTCCAACCGTTTGTACACATTTCGATGTGTACTGCGAAGACCAAACTCGTCAGTTTGAATTTCCTTGCTAAATATTTGGACTAACAATTGATTAAGATGTCCCTATTGACCATCTTCTCATTTATCATGAACTGAATTTTCAACAAAGTAAATGCAGAATTACTGGAAACAGAAGGTGATAAATCCAAATTCCGAATTGCGGTGACCTCTACATAGCGAAAAAATATACGAATGATATACATTTTTGTCAACGTTGCTTAAAGATTAAACGGATGCTCTTGGGAAATCTTATCTAGCTAAAAGTTCTTTGACGGTAGCATAGCACCGGTTCTTGTCAGAGCACCCATTTTTCACAATTTTCCTGTAATGTGGCATGCGAGTTTGCAAGCATTGAAACAAGCAAAGCTCGTCTAAAAGAATCTCAACAATTTCAACCGCGGCTTCGACTTTACGAAATGTGAGGTCCTCCTTTGGTCAAAGTACTTGGTGTCGTAGACTCATTTCAAAAGGTGATGCATGTGATACTATTTGGTCTAATGTGCAGAATTCACGTAGACAAACATCTAATCACTGGTAAACCACTAAACTTCGCGTAACAAAGTCACCGAACATTATATTACAATGCTCTTGTTATAAATACAGTATATTTCTCTGTTTATTTGTGTGCTTAGTGCCATTTTTTTAGATGAACATAAGTTGTGAGGATGGTTTAAAACCTCTGGCTAGAGAATCTTTGCTTACATGAAGCAACGCCTGAAGCCAGCAGATGATGAGCCAGTGCTGGATGGCCCGTATGGACAGAACCCAACCTCCAGCACCGAGCGCACGTTCTCGTTGGCGGCGCACGTTGCTTCTGTATTTGCGAAGGACCACGGGTTTCACCGAGTTTGTCACGTACCACTTTTACCGAACTCGATAGTCTGCTTTGCAGCGTTAAAGAAGTATGTCAACTACTCGCTAAACTTGACGGCACCAAACCAGCCGGACTTGATGGACTTCACCAACTGGTTCTCAAGTCACTTTCGACCATCATCTCTCCTGTCGTTCCTGACCTGTTCAACAGGTCGCTGTCCGAAGGTTCGTTGCCGGTTGACTAGAAATGTTCGGTGGTGAAGCCTATTCCGAAAGACGGCGACCCTAGCAAAGTGGACAACTACAGGCCCATTTGTCTAGCACCTATTTTGGCAAAGGTTGCGAGAAAATCGTGAAGAAGGGATTGCTGCGGTTGCTACAGACAAACGGGGCCCTGATGAACGCACAGCATGGTTTTATGCAGGGTCGTTCATGCATTACGAACCTGCTTGTGACGAGGCATGAGTTGTTGCAGGCAATAAACGAGAGGAAGTCTGTCGGCTTGATATTCGTCGATTTCACGAAAACGTTCGACAAGTTCAGCCATTAAGTTCTCCTTCACGAACTCAGAATGTATGGTGACGGCCACTCACAATACTGATGAATCCGCGACTTTCTTCTTGGTCGAAATAGGAGGATACAGGTAGACGACCATCTAAAGGACTGATACCCCACTACATGTGGCGTGCCTCAAGGCACTTTGATGGGGCCCACTCTCCTCCTGATCTACATCAACGAGCTACCTCAACTTCTCCAGTCATTGTATGTCTTGTTTGCAGACGACATGAAGATTTGGAGAGAAATTAACGTTCCGACGACTCTGGCCTACTTCAGCAAAATCTCAACCGCCTATCCACATGGTCGGCAGATATTTATCTGCCAGTCAACCAAGCCAAGTCTGTATTTATGAGCATGAGGAAGGGAACGGACAGCAGAACCTACACCCTTGAAGGCTAAACGCTAAATCCCACATCCTCCGTGAAAGTCCTAGCTATACTCTTGCGCCACTATTTTACGTCCGTGGTCAAATTGAACTGGCTATATTGAAACGGACCGCGTATGCCTTTGCGCTCTAACCTAGCTTCGGCACGTGGTCTTAAGAGCTTACTACTCGCATCTCTTTTATTTGTTCCATCAAGAGACCAATGCTAAGGTGCTGTGTGTCCGAGTACCTTCCCATTACTCGAAACGACGCACAAAATATCTAAGGGGTCCAACTCGTCGCTACCATGCTCATCCCAAGTTTACGTGGCTTGGGTTGTGAAGACCGGTGCAAAAGCTACAAATCTACACCTTATCGTACCGTAGGGTGCCAGTCCACCTCATCATGACATACCGTAGTCTACATTTCGGTGACTTCCCCTTGCTGAGGTCAATACAGCAATTACCAGGATCATGCATCACATGCGGACACAGATACAAACTTACCGTGTAGGATGTGAAAAGTGTTCCCCAACCAGTGTGCTTCGAACGGAGGATGGTAAACATATAAAACACTTTGCTTGGACACTTGATGAAGGCAACCTCTGTGCAGCAGTTCAGAACGTTGTTAGATTTATATTTCGCCACTATTTGATTCAGGAAACGATTGCACACTTAAAATGACATGTCACATTTGTGAGTCCTGCAATACCGTAAGTCTGATATTGTACTTGTTAAATGAGAATAATAACAAAATCCACGGCTGACAATTATTATACGCTTTTTCACCATATTTTGAAAAAATTGAACATAATTCATTTCTACTTGCTATATTATACAATATACAATATTCCGTGGAGCTCCCCACCATATAAATTGGGCTTTCAGTTTGTTTTTCCCCGCAAAATCATGAGTTAAGGATTTTGGTGTCGGAGCGTACCCACCTAGCGTAATATATTACGTATCACTTTTTCACATAAACGCTGTTGACGCTGTGTGCAGCTTCGGTTTCTTGTCAGAGAAAAACCACGAAAGTACAGCACCGAAAAATGTTTGCATTCTATAGGCATTCAAATGCAGCAAAAACATCGGTTTTGAATGGGTTTAAAGTCACGTTTTCCAATCCACCATAAGATTAGTGCTACATTGCTGCTCGCCAACCTACAATTCGACAATCTGAGGTGACAAGAAGGAAAGCAAAAGCGTCCAACATGTAAGTAAAAGGATCATCCCGTCATTTATGGACACTTGTAGTACGAAAACGGTGCAACAAATTTGGGCACTACGAACTGTT
>CALYDF020009374.1:0-10846 GCA_944474145.2 Dicrocoelium dendriticum
GAGACTTTACAAGATATGACTCGCAGTCAGCACCAGTGGCATGTCTGCTGCCGTCTCTTAGCCGGATTGCTTGTTTAAAGTGTTCTTTTTTGTGCTGAGTTATCTATGGGGTAATGGCTGATTATGACGTGGGGCCGTAAAACCGAAAGGAATCAGTCTTGCCAACGCCACCTTATGTTTGCACGATAGCCAGCTGTTTGTGACGGTATGTTTCCAACACAAGGTGTAGGCGCCTTGACCCTGAATCTTTGCTTAGGGCACTAAGGTTTTCGGGTATTTCACCATTCTTTCCGTCTTATTATTCTTTATTCCTTAGGTTATCATGGTTGTATGGCAGCGAAGCACCAGTTCAAATGACTGACGTACTGTTGTTGTTGCACTTGTAAGAACCACGAAAATGGCAGAGAAGAGAATCTGTAAATATCGGTCCAATTGGATTACCGAAGAAAGGTCTACCAAGGATGCCCTGGCCTGACAGGTGCATTCAATGCTGTCATCAATAGACAATAAAAGAAAACCACGCGCGTCCGCTTTCTTGATTGAGGCAATGCTTTGGACCGCGTAAACTATAAACCGCGGCTGCGCGATTTACGAATCTGGAATCCAACGTTCGGGCCGATGGACTAACTCATCAATGAACGTACTTCCCTCGATTTTTCGGATGTGTTAAGCGATCTAAAGCGTTTTCTGTCACTGGAACGCTTGTTTCGAAGCCTTGTTGTTAATGTGTATGCTCATGTCGATGCGCGCCAAAACTTGCACGGAAAATACTCACTGATGCCAGTTACATGAAGAGGTGTCCACTTTTCGACCTCCACGGAGGTGCACACATTGTCAGCTGAGATGCCTTCTCTCCAATACATATCACATAATGAGCAATGACTTGTTGTTCGCTCGGTTGAAGTACCCGATCAAACGAATTAATAATTAACTGGCAAATATAATCAGTAAAACCATCCATGTCTATGATTTCTAATCTGTTCTCGCTGCCTGTCATTAGTGATAACGTTTTCGTATCATCACTACTGAAGACGTATGCGCAGTAGCTGAATATTCAATCACTCTCGGGTGCATAAAGTGTGTTTAATAAGGTGCAATCACTAATTGGTATAGATCGATAGCAAAGAGTCATCCGGTTACAGTAATCCCAAGGATTTACCGAGCCATAGTTGAATAGGAACGCAGCGATTCTGTGGCTAAAATAACAGAAAGCGCGAAACTAACCTTTTGCATTCGCTGAACGACGTCAGCAACATTGACAACGCGCCCCTCCCGTCGAAGTTGGGAGATGTGCACTAATCCTTCCCAACGCCTGCGCAGGCCATCCAGTTGCACAACAGCGCCAAACGATAGAATATTGGATATGCGACCGGAATAGATATCGCCGACAACCGGCTCTGTAGGCACATCTGATCGAGAAACCCGAGGAGTGACGACTTCGGAATTGGCACGTTCGAGTGAGCCACGACGGGGCACATCCACAGGAGAGGCACGTGAGTAGTGGTGGCCACGTGAACGTGGTGAGCGACGATTGCGAGGCGACCGATAACCCCTCTCGTGATGGCGTGAGGAAGAATGAGGAGATGGCGAACGAGAATGTCTGCGATGAGGGGATCTAAAAACACAAGAGAAAATGCATAAGGCGAAAGAGCACGACGATTTGATAAAGATTCAAGAAAAGAGTTGTGCTCACCTGGAGCGCTTTCGATGTTTATCCGAGAAATCAACAGAAGAGTCTCGGCTTCGACGTCGACCATCAAAACGACCCTTTTCATTCGTAAAGGGTGAGGCGGAGCGAGATTTTGCTCTTTGATCTCTATATGGAAGTATGATGTTAACATGGTGCACAATAAACAGGGAGAATAAAAGAAAGATGGAAATGTGAGATACAAACACCGTAATCGTCAGCCAGGATGAAGTGACAGGCTGCAAGAGTATAAATGGCTAGCTGACTGCAGCATATTCGATGTGTCTAACCGTGATGTGATCAATCAAGAAGACCACATTCAGGAAGACAACACGTATCAAACCAGATCGATCTCACATCAGGTAGCCATACAGCTTTAAGAAGTGCCCAACTGACCCTTTAAAGGATGGAGTTGGTAAAAGAAATTACACACCGGTATTTGAACAGCAGGCATACGAAAGGAAGTGACCTGAGTACTGAGGATTGATCGAATTCAAGAAGCAGTCAATTGCCACACCAGAAACTCTGTGTTAAACAATATATGATGAGCAGTATTGTTGCTCACCCGATGTTGCTGCCAGACGAAAACAGTACCATTCATCATGCGGGGACACTGGACACAAGGCAGTGTTACGCAACCCAAGACCATCTGACATCGACCGGTTCTACGAACTAGCGAATTCCGGAAATGTTAACGTCATAGACGATGTAATCAACCCCAGGAGAAAATTGAGCGATCAATCCAAGTAGATGTCGCTTACTGTTAGAGTCAATGACGTTTCAGACCAGATCCGAAAAGGACATATATCTCGAATGTGCGAAACATACACCGAAGCTTGTGGCGCTACGCCCAAACTGATCCAGCGGAAGTTGCGTCGCAACTTGATCTGGCTCAAAGATACCTGTTCTCAGCGTAGTTTAATTGTAATGATGGATGATACAACAGAGGATAGGAGAGAAGATATACTACTGAGTAAATAAACCAAAAATTTATGTGGAAACGGAAAGAACGAATGGCGTAGCGAGACCCGCTTGAAGTAACAAACTAGTTTCTTGCAGGCTGGCTAGCCGAACAACCACAACGTGGCGCCAGCTGGGTGGTCCGGGTTAATTCTATTCCAGCAAATGGTTCGGCGGTAGTGTTCCAAGACGTAGTGGGTTTTCGCCTGGTAAGTGTTCTCTCTATGAAAAGTCACAAATGTCTGTTTAACAACACTGTGACGTGGCGGATATGACTCGCCACTAAGTAAAGTCACTGCTTGCTGCCTTTCCGGAGGATCTTACTCCACTCACGGACGTTAGCCAATGCGAAGATATTAGTTGATCCCTTCCTATGTTAGTGAATTCATCGAACATAACCCCAAATTCAGAACAACAGTAACAAATTCACTCAACATGATTACTAACCCATGCACTTAAATATAAACATAAAACCTAACTCTATTACGTACTGGTCACATAGTAAGACTTGTGATAAGTACTGCATATACGCTCTGTAATACTATAATCATGCCTTTTTAGGCATGTCCCGCAATTTTGGGAATAAAACAGTTATTTATTTATACGAATAGCGAAAGTTGTGGAATAAAGAGTAGAAAAGAAAACCACTGACAAATACTTTAACTAGAATCATCAAAGGAGGTCACGAAGTCGGGAAAGATAGTCGTGATGAATGGTATCTATGTATGACACTGCTCAAGTATCTATCGAGGTATAGAAATGTATTCACTGCAACATCGGCCGAAAGGAAACCACCTGCTTTTGTTGACTTGATCTACATGAGAGCCAGATGAGTCGTCAGGAACATGATGTGCAAGAATAGTTTTGAAGTAATGGTGAAACACGAAGTCCCCTTCAACATACTTTAAATTTTGGAAGTATACTTAAGGTGATAATCTCCTTCAGGAAAAACAGGATTGGGTGGAAAAGCCATACTAGTCAGCAGTAAATAGTCACCATCTTTTAAAAACTGTAGAGGGAAGTTGTCAGCGTAAAGCAGTATTGGGTTTTTGCAGCACGAACTCGGGCCGGATTTCACCGAATAGGATGGGATCCGGATGTTCCAGGTTGGTTGTTGTTCTGAACTAACTAACAACTGGCAGAGCGACTGGATTGAAATGTTCGAATAAACGTTCAAATAGACGTAATTGAATGAATCCATCATCTAGCTCTGTCGGTGATTGTCTCGTTAGAAGAAGCCTTTCTTAGGCTCCTGCGCTGAGGCAGCATGTGCCTTTGTCTAAATAACGCTGACCAGTTCTATAGCAAGGGCCCTCGCCGTCCACCAACGGAACTCGTCAATGCGCTGCATTGCATGGCTGAGAATTGAAATTCTATCGTGTCAACCCCATCCAGAAATGTGACCAACAGCAACCCGAACTAGCCCTTCACTGAGTGATTCCATATTCGTTACAATTTCGTCGACTGATCAACTGGGCGTTTCACGAAAGTGCAAAGCTGCGGCGAATATATATACAGAGGCAATCGGTCTGCAGATAGGTGGAACACATGACCAGTTCAGTGGAGGCGATTCGAATTCAACGAACATACCACAAATACATCATAGGACCAGCTGATAAACTTCAGCATCCCTCACGCGGTTGGCTTACAAAACATGAACAACACCGTGCAAGCATCAATGGTCCGATACGGCCTCCGATGTATGCAGTAACGAGTGTAGTAATGTAAACCCTGCCTTACCAATAAGTCTACATCTTGCCGTCTAGATTAGATTATGAAAAACCATAATAGCCATATTAGTGGGTGCAGTAGCCCCCTCGATGTGATCATTACAGATAATAGTTACCCAAATCGATCATGAATCCGAAGAATGGTAATGTGTCAGAACAGTCTTGGAACAGTAGTTTGAACATGTCAAAGCGCAATGTGTCGATTTATTCAGTACAGCTACTAAGGAGAAAAAAATCCGACATAAAGGGAGCTTTGCAGACAGCATCGCCCACCAGACAAAACTTTTACTCTGGAAATTTAAGAAGCCAGAAGAGAAACATTCAGGAGCATTGCTATTGCAAAATGGAAGAGAAAGGAAGAGACAGGATAACCATGATTTAGCCCATTAACAGTGGTGAACTCAAAGGAGAATTTCCCATAGATCCTCACACGGTTACTCGAATGGTAGGATAGAGAAGTTGGATCAGGAAAGAGGCATCAGCAGTAGGCCGGTGAGCCGTGCCGACGCTTCGCTGCTGGGCTATCACCACTGCTCACGCAAGGGCTAAGGATAATGCGACGGTCATACGATTCTCTACGCAAGTTCGAACCAGCGACATTCGGGTTGCAACGCTGTGTCCTTTTGGCCAAGGATCGATAACGTTAGGTGAAGGCGATAATATTCAACTGCACTCTTCAAATTTAAGCATCGTTGCAAATGAGCATGATCAAGCGAAAAAAGCATTATTTAGCTCAAAGAATATTAACACGAAAGGTTGTTTGCAAGCATGGTGACATTCAGGAAACTAGCGAATAAAATGTGGCCAATACAACCACTGCCAGCCAAACTTTCAATGATTCGACTAGCAAGATGATCAGCAAGAAAGCCCAGTATGGTGCATATCAGTAGTTTGGAGGTAACTGAGACCAAACCGATAGCAAAAGAAATTTCTTAGGACGTTTTTTAGACAGTCTTAAAGATGGTAATGGCCGTCGGTAAGTGTTTTCTTCGTGTGTCAAATAATGTCGAGCAGACCAACCAAAGTAGTCAGTAAAGCGTCGCCACCTTCCAGCAGTAACTAACGACAGTAGACCGTCGTCAGGTGCTTTGTTCCGCTACAGCAGTAACAGCTCGTGCCGGGTCTCGTCGACAATGCTTGTTATGCCAACGTCTCTGGTGGGTTCAGGTGACCAGACTGAACTTCTGTTACGTAAGCTAGGCTGACTTGCTCCTTAAAGTGCTCAATGCATAGTTTCAAAAGACGCGTAGAAAGAAAAAGAACGATATCAGCAGTACGCCGTGCCGACGCTTCGCTGCTACGCGATCACCACCAGCCGCGCGACGGCTGGGTGTACAACGAGATCGCCTGCAGTTACGCGGAATCGAATCGGCAAACTCAGAATTACAGTGCAAGCATGCAATCCCTTCGGCCACCGGCCAACTCTAAAAGACGTGACGGACAATGAGTCAAACATCTGCCTCTCTAAGCACAGTTTTACTAACGAGAACCATAGGTGAACCGGCGCATAGAATGTAGTTTGGAAGATCATCTAGTGTTCGCAGTAGCAATAGCCTTTTAACTCTCGCGAATCCTCGCCATTCACCATTAACCCCGGTGAATTTTCAGACTCCCATTCAGACATCTTGGGTGTTAGGAACGCTATTGGTGGAACCGTCCTATCAGTTCAATCACGCTAATCAAAGCTTCAGAAGTACGCCCAGTACTAAGATAAAGATAAGTGGACAAGCATCTGGAGCGTCTGGGGCAAAGTAGAAAGTACCGCCCAGTGTAGCTTAAGATCCCTGAGATATACAAACCATTGCATCACTGCAGGCATCAGCCACGTCACGATGGGAATAGATACTACAACTCAGTTTTCTTGGAGAGGAACAACAAAAGTAACACAACTAATTGTTACATCCCGGAAATGCACATCGTCAATTTGAATGACGAGGTGCTAGCAGACAAGCACTAAACAACACGGACGAAAGTTCGTAGAAACAGCGAGGCAAAGCCACAGCCCTTTCGGTCACTTGGATTAAGCAGCTCTTCGCCTATAAAATGAAAACAACCACCACCTACCTAACATAGATGGCCGGAATAGATAACTAGATCTAGTTATTTAATGGAAACCAATGTGAGAAGACAGACGAATAGTAATAATCATAATAATTATTATAATAATAATGTGGCAGCTGTACCCAACACGACGCTTCGCTGTCGCACGACCATCACCAGTTGCGCGAGGGTTGGATATACCACGAGAACCCCCAGGCATATACGGATTCGAACCGCGGACCTTATGGCTGCAAACTAGGTGCGCAGATCACTCGGCCACCGGCCGACGCAACAGACGACCAAGCGGAGGGTTTCAGGCGAATTAACAATCATATTCGAATGCAGCGGTGTTGAATGGATGTTTAGTTTCGCTATATAACATGTTTGTTATATTGTAGGCAAAAATGTGTAGAGCCAAAAACGAAACTAACGGGGATCACAAGAGTAACCAGAAGATAAAGTAGAAATCAAATGACGCGTTCCCTAGTGGCAAGTAATAAATAAAGGTGATGCAGCTAAAAACACCAGTAATAAATAAGCCGGATCGAACAAACCTTTTAGTATGCTTGCGATGAGATGAACGATGTTCTTTCATAGATTCCCTAAGAAGATTAGCCAAATAAAAGTGTAACGCACTCTTTGGCCCCGGAAAGCAATTCCTCTAAGTTTTTCAACATGGCCGAGGCAGTTAGATCATCAGAAACCGTCTTTTCACTGGTCTGCCTCAATCCATTAGTCATGGTATGATTTTCGCCTGAGGGTGAGGAGGGCGAGACGTTGGCAGCTTTCCGAGTTTCGTGTAATTCCAGCTGCGATTCATCCCAAATCTGGAGTAAAAATTGTAAAAATTGAATGAACTCACGACTTTCCTGGGATCCTCATTAGGAAGACAGAGGGCTGGAACAAGCTTCTTTCGTAACTCCAGCTTCTCATCAGTTTGCTTTTGATCGGGCAGAACGGATACATCTGTTCCGGGTAACGAACTAAAAGTATCGGTCTTCTTTGGTTTCTTCGGAAACATTTTTTGGACTAATCGCAGTATGCTAGCGATTAGAGAATCCTGTACAAGTCGAATAATAACAATTAAAGAGCTTACACTGAATTCTGCACCTTTCTTCAATAAAGAGGTCTTAAACTTTTCAAAAGTCGGATTTTTCCGCGCTAAGTGAATGACAAATTCAGCTAGAATAAAGCCGAGAATAAGTAACATGGCATGAACGAACTTACACAGATTTCTATCATCCAAACCTAGATGGTTCGTCAGCTCTGTGCACACTTTGGATACGAGAGAATAGTACTCCAGTTGATAAAAAGACTTTTCCTCCTCAACAACCATGGTGAATTTAAGACTAAAATCAAAGTGCAGTTTCAGCATTAATTACAAAATGCTAAATACGAACAATGGCGGCATACCGAGCAAGTGAATACTCAAAAATGAAGGTGAAAACAACACCAAGTCCGCAGCGTTTAAATCGTATCAGCTAGTTTGCAGTCACTGAGCAAATCATGCCACTGGTTCCTCCCTGTTCCGATTTGGTCAGAAGGGCAGAGCAAATACTAGTGAAACCAGTGTAGCACCGGTTCTTGTATTTCTAATCTAGGCATTGATATGTGGGAATTGTTTCGTTCATAATAATCAGAAACAGTGGTCCAAAAATTAAAGTGCGATAGGTTACCAGCCATTAAATACAGTACCAGAACGATAATAAGCAAATAAAAAGTGAAATAATGAGAATAAAAAGCCAACAGAAAACGAGTGTAGAAGTTCTTCAGATGAAACATGAGAATTCGGAATGGGAACAAATACAGGTGCGAGGTGTAACATTTAAACGGGTAGACAAGAAGCGATGTATAATGCAGAAAAGGTTAAGCGAAACAAAGTGTCAAACTAATTTTCCAACAGTTCCAGAGCAATAGGTTCATCTAGACAGACAGCCGCTGCAAGCACCTTCACACGGTCTAAAATTTAGCCATCCGCAAAAGAAATACGATCGTTTTAAAATAGAAACCCAGTTTGAACATCTACTAAAGCAGACGAACGACTTGGTGGCAAATTCTAATATGAAACTTGAACAGTTCAAATCAACTCTGGTCAACGTTTCATTTTAGTACCAAAGACAACCAACAGAACACCATCGACTACTGACAAAATCACACAGTGATGCCGTGAGAGAAATGAGGATCTCATCATAACCAAACCAGACAAAGGATCTGGGACTGTGCTGATGGATCGTGCCGATTACATAAACAAAATGAAAAGGATACTTTCGGATACTTCACGTTTCGTGAAAGGTGCACAACAAAAAGATAAAACGGAATGAGTAGAAAGCCAATTGGTCAGGTGTTTGAAATCACAAATGAGTGACGGCGCCATCATCAAAGAAACGTATGACCAACTTTGTCCCATAGGCTCCATCACTCCTCGCCTTTATGGGCGCTCAAAAATACACCACTGAGACCCACACTAGATATGAGGAATTCGCCGTATCACAACATTGCGCAATGGCTGACAAAATGCCGAATTCTATCAGGCAAATGATTGCTCCTCATAGACTGGCAGATACATTCCAGTTTGTCAAGGAAGTTCGAGGTATGAATGTCCAAGAATATCGGATGTTTTGCTTAGATGTTATTTCATTGTTTACCAAAGTGCCTCTGACAGAAACGGTTAACTACCTATGCTCGTACACTGACCAACATGACATAAACAGCGGAATACTAACCAACCAAGTGAAACAACTGATACTCAGATGTACCTACAACGTTTAATTTCAATTCAATAGCGAGTTTTATAGACAGGTTGATGGCATTGCAATGGGATCTCCACCGGGTCCATTGTTAGCGGATATTTATATGGGAATGCTAGAAAGTGGTCCATGGCAAGTCATATCGGGTCTGAAATTCTATCGGCGTTATGTAAATGAGATAGTTTGTATGTGATCGGACCACCAAACCCCAGGATATAATCGACTGTTTCAACAATGCCGCATTTACAGCCGAGGAAGAAAACACTAAGCAAATGAATTATTTGGACACAAGCCTTATCAGAAGAACCGACGGATCAATCCAAAAAAGTATACAGAAAACTATATTGGATGGGAGAATACATAAACTTTCATAGCTTCGCACCACTCAGCCAAAGAAAAACACTGGTGTGAACAATAACCGAGCAAGCATACAAAGTCTGCAGCGAAGACACCATAAAAGCCAAACTCGTACGAATCAAAGAAACACTTCTCGAAAATGGATATCCGGAGCGATTTGTCGAGTCCCATACGAGGCGATGCATACCAAAAGTGTCAAAACAAACCGTTGAAAAGAAACAGCTTTATCTGACTCTTCCATTAAAAGAAAATAGTGTGGCTGAGATATGCCCGCGTTGACTACAGCAAAGCTGCACAAAGACCTTCAATACGGCTCAACTGAATGTGATTTTCACGAGCAGACCTTTAATAGTTCCGAGATTCAAAGACCGAGTGTTTGATCATCTCCAATCAATGTTAATCTGCCGGTTCATCTGCCCGTGCGAGGTCACGTACATTGGACGGATGACAAGGCATTTAGGTTAGAGAATTAAGGAACACCTCTCAGGTTGGCTCTACGATCGCGAGAATAGGACAAACTACAGCGCGATTACGAACCATTTAATTGACACACGCCACCAGATAAACAAACATCCTTTCAGATTCTCCACAGAATACCACCAAAGCATAACCATCGTGTAAGAGCAAGCCTACTTGTCACCGCTGAGGTAGTATGCATACGCCTGACAAACCCGGATTTGTGTCTCCAGAAGATGATACAAACACTACAGCTTCTGTGGCCGACCACCAGACGGGAAGGTGGTGACGGCACTCCGCAACTCCACCTGACTTCAGTTATGTGATCAGATGACTGCCATCATGAACACAAGTTAAATTTGCTGATCAATCGTTTCTTTGTTATGTTGACGATTGCCACAGATCTTACCCTAATGTATGGTATTGTACGAGCCCGACGAAGGATTGAAAACAATTTTTCGCTTAAAGCTTCGTGTTTTGTTTCTCTTTCTGCACTTGACGAAATACAGGAGGGACAATGACTTCGCGACTGCAACGCGTACACGAGTTGGACGGTCGAAAGGATCTGACGTGACATCCTTCTATCACTGCATCGCGTTCTTTCGCAAAGCTGTTGGTTGGTCCCCTTGAAGTTTCGGCAGAATTTGTCCCTTATTCGTAGGAAATACGAGTGGAGATGTGGCCGGCAAGCAGTCGGTAGAGATAATAAGAGCCACTGCCATGATATGCCTAACATAGTTCAGCTCAGTATCACCAGTCGGAGGATGTCGGGGGTACGAATTGGGCGGAACTCCAAAAAGCGGCAATATTTTAGGACTCGTCAACATCATTATGCCCATTAGCTAGAGTTGAGAAAACACTCGTTATTG
>CALYDF020009375.1:0-10844 GCA_944474145.2 Dicrocoelium dendriticum
CTCCAAACAACCCACTGCCTTGTGGGTAAGACTATTGAACCAAAGGCTCCGGGTGGAGTCCCTCAAGCAAACCTCCGAAGCGCAACGACCACCTCGCGTGCGATTCCCCACCAATGCAATCGTATGCCTGCGCGCAAAGCACTCAACATCAGATGCTGGAACGTGCGCACACTACTGGACCGGCACTGCAGCGAGCGCCCGGAGCGACGCACTGCACTCGTCGCGATGGAGCTGGCGCGCTACAATATCGATATTGCGGCGCTCAGTGAAACCCGGCTCGCTGAGTAAGGTAAGTTACATGAAGCAGGTGCTGGCTACACATTCTACTGGGTGGGGAACGCCGCCTCAGCACCACGTGAACATGGGGTTGGATTTGCAATATCCGATCGCCTCCATGGCCAGCTGGTGGGTGAATCAACGGGCATCAGCGCGCGACTGATGACTGTTCGTCTACGACTCGGAAGAGGTGAGTATGCTACTTTTATAACACGTACGGTCAGACCATGTGTTATCCTGTTGACACGCGTGAGCAATTCTACACTGAGCCATCCTCCGTGGTTTGGTCTGTGCAGAGAAGCGACCGACTACTTCTGCTGGGTGATTTCCACGCGCGCGTTGGGCGTGATGCATCGGTGTGGACAGATGTTATCGGTTCGCATGGCATTGGTTCAGTGAATGCGAACGGTGACAGGCTGCTCTCACTCTGTGTCACTCACAGCCTGACGCTCAGGAACAGTCGGTTTGCATTGAGTGCGAATGATATAACAACCTGTACGCACCCACGGAATGGTCACGCTCATCTGCTCGACTATGTCATCGTACGTCAGCGTGAGATGCGTGAAGTGCGCATGACACGTGTAATGCGTGGAGCTGAGTGTGGCACTGATCACAAGTTGGTGCGGACCAAACTGGACATATATTTTCGTAAATCTATATTTTGCACTCGTGCCGTGAACCGGAGTAAATGTAAAATTCTCTCCCTCGGTACTATGGCGAAACGTACTGAGCTGGAGAAGGCGATGGCTGCACGCATGTGTAATGTGGAATGCATAGCCACAGTGGGCGACCTGTGGCACCACATTCGCGACCAGGCGACAGCTGCTGCCGAAGAGACCACCGGGCGCACAAACTGTAAGCAGCCTGATTGGTTTGATGAGAACAATGCGACGATCGGCGCATTGGTGTCAGAGAAGAATGCAGCATTTGGTGCACATGTTGTCGATCCCAGCGACTTGGGGAAGAGGAGTCAGTTTCGCAAACTTCGATGGCGAATGACCCGAGAGCTCCGTCGCACTAAAAATGCATGGTGGACGGATAAGACGAAACAGATGGAATACTACGCCCAACACCGCCAACACAAGGGATTCGTTGACTCCTTGAAGGTGGTGTATGGATCGAGATTGGAGTCGCTGTGGAAGCTGCTCAATGGTAGTTCAGGCGCTACCTGCACACAGACAGCAGACATAATGCAGATCTGGCGAAAACACTTTGGTTGTCTCTTGAACAACCGTTCAGAGATCGACTGGCTTAACTTGAACGGCCTGAAGCAGCACGATGTGAAGGCGAATCTGGCGGATACGCCGAGACTGGATGAGACGCAGAGAGCACTTGCTCAGCTGCGAAACGGCAAATGCGCCGGAGCCGACGGAATCCCTCCGGAAGTATTGAAACAAGACGGACCCGCGTTGTTGACTGCGCTGCACCACTTGGTGCAACACATATGGATTGAGAAGGAGGTGCCTCATGATTAGAAGGATGTCTTTGTGCTACCACTGTACAAGGACAAACGTAGCAAGCAATGTTGCACGAATTATCGTGGCATCAACTTGCTGAGTTGTGTGGGCATGGGGCACATATGTATATATATACGTACATATATATGCATACATATATCTAAACGTACTTACATATGGTACATATATACGTAAACCTGTGGATACATGAACATATATAGATATAAATAACCATACATACGTACTTAGGTACATTTCCTTACGGTACATGATACTACTTACAAAGATACACACCTATGTATTTACGTATATATGTATATATTTTGGCATCCAGCAAAAGGTTATGCCTTTTTATATGCGGTTAACATATTTGGCATATGAAGTCGTTCCATATTAATCCTATTTACTTAGCACTTCGAAACTAATTTGACCTACCAGCAGAGCTTTGGCACAAGTGCACCAACACCAATAATAACTGCTAATCAGTGAATGCTCATTTCTAATTCCCCATATATAGATATATATATCATTACGGAAATGGAAACTTTCTGCTATTCGTAATTCTTTATCAACTTTGTACATCTTATTCTGTATTTCATCAGCCATCCGCATAATGATACATTTGTCATCACAGTTAATCCTTTCGCACGTAACCAGATTTACGAAATAACCTTTAATTGCAGCTAACCTTCAAAGCAATACCACCAGCAGGTACAACGTGTCTACAGGGACGTTCCCCAATCTGGTTAGTTTCCTGATAGTGACACCGGGGAAACATGGTGGAAGCATCTTATTGAAGCAGAGCTTGAACCACTAGACGTCATCCAGCATGCGTTCCTTTGGAATAGCTGCCACCGATTCAGCAACGTTACGAAAGATAACAGTACTATCAGTAAAAGAATCACCTCGACGAAGCGTATTCACTCTACGCGTCTTCGCCGTGACCTCAGCTTCGATCGGTTTGGCAGATGACAAGGCGCGTTTCTTCGCCAAGTAAGCTGGAGTAATTGAGGGTGAGTCTTTATTCTCTGCCTCCAACTCCTTCACCGGTCCAGTCCTTTCAGACTTTGCGGGTGTGGCCGAAGTCGACACGGCACGTTGCTTCGCCAATGGAACTGGGGTGACTGGAGTTGGAGTTTTGTGTTCCACCTCCAATGCCTTAATACTTTCACTACCTTCCGGCTTTGAGGCAGCCTTATGGACTTTCTTAGCCCTTTTCCTCTTGCTTTTATTGGGCCCAGGGGCCATAAGTTCGGTCTCGCTTTGGACGGCTTCTTGTACGACATCATAGGACCCTTTAGAGGCATTCTGGACCACTGGGACACACGACATGGCAGCCATCACCTCAGTCGGATTTTCAACGACAGCAATTGAGGTTAGTTGCGTGTCTTCCTCCAAATAAGCCGACATCAATAGTGACTCCCATATTCCTCATCATTAACTCCACTTTCCGATCAAGAGATATTAGGAGGGACCACAACTGCTTGTTGCCCAGCCCGACGTTACTCGATGTATCCTCAGTGACCTCATGACGCGTAGATCGACGGCGTCGGCATAGAAGAAAACTGAACAGCATGCTATCGCTAGTCGAAAGCACTGCGTACTGCTCAGGGCTCAAATCGGTACAGGTCTCATGGTAGCAGCAGTTGCATACATAGCACTGCATGCCACCAGGCTCGTACGTCACGGAATTTGAGCAGCACCCGCTGCCGCAAACAGCATTAGATTCGTTGATCAATGCAGCCGAAGGCACATTAGCGCCTGTATTCAGTGAGTCCGACATGACGCTTTCAAATAGTGTGATACAAGTAGCAAAACCTGAAACCGACAAGCTGTTACCTGCAGGCCAGTCAACAGAAACAGTTACGGGTTAAACAAGGTGCAAAACGGATTACAAAACCCAAAAATACCGGAAAATAGCCAGAGGCTGAACCCAAAAATGATGGACCATGTTGGTAAGTACCAGAAAACGGGCACGACGTAATCCGTGGAAAACGATGATCCAAAATTCTTTGGATCAAGCGAAATTTGACAAAAGTCAAATTTTTTGCACGACACTTGTAAACACTGCTCCGAAACTGTCCATTGAAGGTAAAACCTCAAAAAGACAGCGCGCTCAAAAATTTCCATTTACCGTCAGACACCAATCGGCAACCACCGGGACATTCCAACATCATTGCCACCTCAGACATTACACATGAGGTTCTTTTTTGATGACAAATGAGCAGATTACTTAGATCCATACGAGTAACACGTTTGCTGTACTCCTGAAAGCCGAAGCTTCTCAAATCCGGCGTGCTATGATAACTGTCCATGAAACGCAGAACCTCCTTCTCCTGCCGTCGTGACAGCCGACAGTTGCGTGCATACAGCAACGGGTTACCCAAGTGGAAATCATGACGTGGACCATGCAGTAACTTCCCACGACATCTTTGCCCTCCTTCACAACCACCGATAATCGGGCATTGCATTTGTACGATTTGTATCTACATACGTTAGTTTACGTGTTGCATAAACATTAACTCACCGCTTACCACGGAATCCTGAACGTTGACAATGCACGCAACGGTACAGATGTAACCGGAGCCGTCCGCATCCCGCACTTGATTCCGCCTACCCCGCTGTTACGCTGCAGCAGACCTGAAGGAAACTCGGGAAAAACTAGTCGCCGTTTCAATCTTAAAGCGCTCCAATTGCTCCTCAATGTCTTCAACGCTTACATACTTCTCAATTACCAAAGACCTGAACAGCTTGCCATCATCCACAGCCATAGCGGTAGCAGAAAAACGATTATGGCCACCGAAATAATAAAATAAACATCATACATATGCACCCTTACGGTAACCAATTCCATGTTTTCCTAATTCATACAAAAGCCCATTTCCTCCACCACTTCCAGCTATTTCCAGCTACTTGCACATTCATCCTCCTTAGCAACGTCGCTAGGTAACCTCGTTGTTATGTACCATTGGTACCACGGAACGTCTCGAACCAAGACAGTTTTCTGTTAATGCAATCAAACGGCCCCAACGCAATACATGCTCGTCAAGTTTGCAAAGGCGGCAATTTGAAAGCAGCAGCTGCTTCAGATTTCCTGGCGAGTGCCACACATGCTTCACATTTGTCATTATGCCTGGCATACATTGATGTACTATGTTGTGCCAAGCAGTTGTACAATTAGTTCATTACGCGTAAGGTTCTTTTGTCATTTGAACTATGGCCCAATATGAATAAAGAACGATTCGTGTTGATGCTTTAGAATAACCCTAACTAACCTTAACTATGGCCCCGTAATTCTTTTCATTAGCATAAAACACCTTGGTTTGCTTGACTTGGATGGTACATAAAAGGAAACTAAACTTGCTCCTAGCTGCGGCTCTAAACGGATATCCCACGTCCCGTGTATTTCTGGCTTTCCACACCCGCGAATCCTAGGCTTCGCCGATGCGTTTCAAACAGGTTACGTGCGGGTGTGTGAATAAAATCTTTGTGCCTTGGGTTTTACCTCTTGATCCGTTAACATCACGTAAATTCTTTCCAGGCTTTGTCCTTCTAGTTATTGTTTTACTCAGTAATTCACCATACTTACTGCTAATGTTACTACATTTTCCACCCGTATGGTTGTATATCATCATCGGCATTACAAACGTTATCTATTATATATATATATAGCATTAATACATTGTAGCAATCTGTTCATATTTCGCTGTCAGACATTCGTATCCTACTGTCTTTTTTACAACAGAAATATAATTCTTACATATTACTTTGTCTATTGTAAACGTTATATGCTTTACTAATCATTCTCATAACTATAGGACATGACCATGCAGGTTATCTATAAATGTGATGAGAGCTATTGCAGCATGGCCGTCAAAGACAAAATCCAATGCGACAATGTCAATTGTGGCACCACAACGGCTCTCTATGTTAGACAAGGATTCCAGTGATCAGCAGGCTCGACATTCCCATTTGATGTAGACTTGATTCTACCTTGTATATTTAGCTGATAATTGTACTCACCTTGCAGATATTGGGTTACTTTATACCGCTTCAAATTTGTAGCAGACTGAAGATTCCCTGGTTCGCCTGTGTAAAATTCTAACTAATTATTCCACTGTATACCTAGGCGACCGGCGTGGTTAGTTAAACTGATCATTGAGTTCGAATGTTTGACTTGCTCACCGTGATTTTTGTTTGGCGCTCGTTTCGATTACAATGCGCGACCACCGCGTTTGCATCCTCCGTGTGCATGCTCCGTTCCCTTAGCTAAGGCGTCAACGGTGTCATTTTTCTAGCTGGTAACAGGGAATCTTTTACTATACCAATTAAACTTTCCCTGAAACTCGACCTGCCTTTTCGTATCCGTTTCTGGACTCCCGTTACAAGCTACTCTCTAAGTTGCTGACCACGACCGTAAGAATCTCAGCGCCGGATATTTTAAACTTTTCTCCGGTGAGCTAGTTCCATTTATTTTCATATTTTCCTGTTTACTTTTGCATACGGTTGCTTATGGTTGCGTCCTTTTTTAAACCAAGGAATCTATATTTAATAATTTTGCATCTCCCATTAGTGCCGTAACACACTCTGTACCGCTTTTTAGTACACAGATGCTCTTTTGTGGTTGGCTCATCATGAGGCTGAGTTTTATAACCACAGGATCACTTCCGACTACGTGAAGTACAGCAAGCTCATGTCCTACCTATCCAAGGAGACATCAATGCAAGTTTGAGACGTTAGCATTTCGCAGGCCAAAAACCACTATCAGTCTCTCAAGGAGGCCACGAGTAAGCGTGTCATGCCTACAGCGAAACTTTGTCAGCAGCAGCTTTTCAAGTATCTGCAGCTAGGTGACATGCAGCCATCACCCCTGCTACAAGAGATGCAGCAACTTGGTTCTACAACCATGAACGTGACTTTACTGTGTCTACCATGGCTATAGCGGCTACCATAAAACACGCAAGCGATTCTCGCCAGCGTGCACAGCCTCTTGCTCACGCAACTAGCATATTTGGCGGATCGAGTCATTAAACGATCACGGCCACTAGCCGAGGCCAGCATGATCACTGCCGTCGCGTCCCAGTGCACTTCTCTCACTGGTTTACAGTCAACTATAGATGCCCTGCAAACACAAATTGTGACATTAGGTCGCTCAGCTCAACAGCTTACTATGAACCGCCGTCGTCATAGCTTTTCAAAATCGCTCTGCAAACGTTCTAAATGCAGCAACAAGCAAACTCGCTGTAGGTACCAGCAAGGCTTTAGTACCGCAGCTTGTAAATGTAGCTTGTATTGCAGCTTCGCTGAGATGCAGGGAAACTTCTTGGCCGGCCCCTAAAGGCGACGGATACCACGGACCAACACCATAGTCGCCTCATTCGCGTTAGGGAGTTAACTTCCAGTACCGAGTTCCTAGTTGACACTGGAGCCGACTTTAGCGTTATACCTCATAACTCAGATGAGGTAGTCTCACCCTCGCCGACATAGCTGCTTGCCGCCATTGGCACACCAATTGCAACTTTCGGCGAAAGGTTGCCAACGCTCATGCTAGGCCTTCGGCGAACCTTCCACTGGCCTTTCAAAGTATCAGCCGTACATTTTGCCATCGTAGACGTAGATTTTCTTCAACACTTCGATCACATCGTCGACGCTAAAAGGAAAGAGCGTATCGAACTTAGGACACGGCACAGTGTTGTGGAGACTAGCGATAACGTGGCTAATGTCACTCCTATTCGTGTCCTATCTGAAGCCTCACAGTCTTTTATAGAACTTTTCAGCGAGTATACTAAGCTCGCTCGCATTCCGAACCACTTGCATCCTGTGGCGTCAAACGTCATGCATCACATTTGTACGAAGGTTCCATCTGTTTTGGCCCGTCTTCGCCGACTAGCCCTGGACAAGCTCAGAACGGCTAAGGCGAAATTCCATCAAATGCTCGAACTGGGAATGATCCGCCCCTTCAAATGTCCATGGGCATCACCATTAAGTATGATGCTGAAGAAATGCGGTGACTCGCACCCCTGTAGTGATTACAGGGCACTGAACAAAGTTGCCGTCCCAGCTAAGTACCCCATTCCGCACATGCAAGACTTAACCTCAGCTCTAACTGGTAAGTCTATTTTTAGCGAAATCAACCTAGTTCGAGCCTACCATCAGAGACTTGCGGCGTTAGACGACGTTACTAAGACGGTAGTCATCACGCCGTTCAGCTTATTCAGGTAGGTCCGAATGCCTTTCGGCCTCAGCAACGCTGCACAAACTTTTCAGCTTTTCACTCTTGAGGTAGCTCGAGGACTCGAAGGCGTTTTTCCTTATCTAGATGGCCTTCGCATCACCAACTCTTCTATAGATGAACATCTACATCACAAGGACGCTCTCTTCCAAAGCTATACGCAACCTGTGGTTAACATCCCTCTTGATAAATGCGAGCTTGGCCGGTGTTCCAACGATTTTAATGGCCATTAAATATCCGCCTCTGGTATGGAAGCTCTGCCAGACCAAATCCAGGCACTGAAGGACTATACTGCTCCTAGTTCCTGCAAGCACTTACACCGATCGCTTGGCCTGGTCAGCTACTATAGACGGTTTGTCCTAACTGCACGAGCCTTGTTCAACCGACGACTGACTTGCCCTGCGGTAAACAATGCTCTTTTCATTTCGCAAAGGACGCTGGTTTGAGTAGTGAACAGGTTTGTCCCCGTCCACTAACAACTTCTATGTACGACATAGCATGGTGGTGGAGGATAAGAAGCGCTATATCGCAGTTAACTTGTAAAGCATGAAGTTTCGAAGCTGTCCATCGGGGCAATGGGATATAAGCTGCTGGCTGGCGCTTCAATTCTCTGCTGGTCATGGGTTTGAATCCTGTTATTTTCGATAAATGCGCACTACTGACGATGTCTGACAAGCTGGAACTGCAGTCTTCTGATTTTCCGGGCATGTGGACTACTGTCTGGTTTGGAAGCTAGCTGCAAAGGGCCTCAAACAATTATAATAAAATCTCCTACTCATGAGTGTAGTCAAATTGTATTTATTTAAAATCCACGAAATGAAAGTTGGTTTCTCTTTCGCTCTGCGAGTACGCATTTCATCGATGGCACTATTCATACTTATTCTGCCTTCCTGAGAGGGGTCTCTTAGAGTGTGGAACGTTTCTCTGTTGAGACAATAATTTCAGCGAGAATCCGATGCTAATCATTTTAACTTTGATCTAAAACTTTTAAGGGGCGGGGCTTGGTGAGTTTAGGTTGCTTGCCACCAAGGGGAAATCCTTAAACCACATGTATTTCATATTCACCTGAGTCGCATTTAAGAGACGTGGCTTGTCTTAATTTGGCTTTATGTCCCAATATGCTCTCAGCATACTTTCCCTACTAGCTTCCGAATGCTCCACGATGTTCGGACATCGATCGCGAGTACGGGACTCAATACCGCCATGGAGCTGCAGATTTTGATGATGTGACTTTCCACTAATAACTTTTTCGAGCTGAGTGACACCGTGGGAAACCAGTTTCATCATGGAATAGGACAGGTTAAACCGCCTCAGGATTTATTATCTCCTTTTTCACACCGCTTGCACGGTGGTATCCATAGTGGTAAACGATTGAGGTGGGTGCTCATTGAGGACAGGTCAGACCTTGCTTATGCGGCTGCATTCTACACCTGTTCTCGCAAAGTCAACTGGATCACGGGTAACAAATTTACAGTGTTGCCCACTATCACCATTTAAGTCCGTTCCTCACCTTCGTTGTACTGTAGACCAATGGACGATGGTTTGGGAAATAACAATAAAGGTACGAGTTTTCCAGGAGTATCTGGGAGAGATGAAATAAAAGAAATGCGATGGAGCGGCGGAGCGGCGGAGCGTTCTTTCTCTTCTGCGACACGATGTAAAAGCGTGCTGGGCCTGGGCTGGTTGGAGGTAGTCAGTTCCAAACGCGCCTGACACCCGACGCAACCTAACATTGGTCACGAATGAGGATGACGATTAGAAACATTGGATTTGCAGGGGATCCTACAGGTCCGCACCGATGTTACAACCTGCAATTTGCAGCCACTGTTTGCGTAAGGCATTTTGTATGGCTCACAAAATAGAAGTGACACAGTTACGACCATCTAATCATTTGAACGTCATTTTATCTTTCATTCGGTAACTTCAGAATGAATCTTCAAGAAAAGAAATGGTAACTCTACCCAAGATATCAGAACACGCCGTGCTCCGATGTACAGCCACAGTCACTTTTGTGCTTATGCGTTCTACGGTGCGCCTACTGCGCCCATACCGGTTCGCTCTACATTCTTTGTGGCGTATTCCAAATACATTGGGTTTAGCTGTCTAAAACAATACTCCACTGCATTTGGCACGCATCTAACGTTGCCCCTCTACCGTCTAGTAACCGAAGCGCAACCAATAAGCTAATGATTGGAATTTTCTACCGGACAAGGTTGTTTATATTCAATTAGAGGAGGTATTCAAAAGCCTGTAATATTCTACGTCAGGGTCCGGTAGGGAAGATTTGGTTAGGCCAAGTAAAGATCGCACGAAGAAACAGTTGTCCACGAGACGTGCGAAAGCTTCCTTTTCAGGAAATCGAGCGGTTATTTCGGTTTCAAAGCAACCTTACCAAGTTTCTAATCAGAGTCAACAGTACAAAACATGAACTCCTTGCTGAAACGGAAAGACAAGGAGATGACAAGGGGTTTCGCTTATCTCTACCACACAAGTAAACTGGGATTTTTACCATTTAATATTGCTTAATCTTAAAGGCTGGATATCGCGAAAAGCACATGGAGCCGTAAGATTGGCATATTATTATTGCAACTTCAGTCAATATAGTAAATAAATAGTGGGTCCGCTGCTTCGTTTAAATCAGTAGTTGGTCAGCCGCTATCTAAGGCAATAATTTAGACTAGCCTTTAACCCACTACATGATCCCAAAGACGCCATCTTTAACATAGGGCTACTCGCCCACCCAGACACATCAGTGTTTCTCTCCACGATAACTGATGCATCCGACACTATCGTTGTTGCAGTTTATCAACAACATACCGACAATCGTTGGATACCTCTAGGCTTCTTTCTTCAAACTTTTACAACCTGTGGTTAACATC
>CALYDF020009376.1:0-10840 GCA_944474145.2 Dicrocoelium dendriticum
GCTCCTCAGCTAGTTCGGCCATTCATGGTGCCCAGCAGTTCACTTGCTGTTGCGGTGACGTTTTCGTAGGCAAATATTGTTTCCGAGGGTGGCTGAACATCTTCCAAAGTTGGTGAAACAAATGATGACGCAACAAAACGGAGTGTCCCCTAGAATGCACCAGAGTCCGTCATCATCAATCACCAAGCCCTTCATGATGACTGGTCATTATGTGAACCTGAAAACGGTATTCAAGATACTTTTACGCAACAGGAACCCGCTGACGTTGGCAATCCGTCAAGCGTTGCTAATTAGGGCCTATCAATCAATATGCACAATGCTATATGCACAGAAACTCTTGAGGAAATCAGTTAGATTGTCTTAGTCTTGATCATGACATTTGGATTGGTGTGCTAACTTTTTCCCCATTTATATATTTGTGTGTGTTCCGTGTGTGTTGTGTATGCGAGTGAGGAGAATAATCAAAATGTCAACATATCACCCTGTTTTCTTGCGGCTTTGATAAAACTACTATAGCAGGCTGAACCCAAATGTTTTCAGTCAAATTGTTAACGGGGCTGACCCAAGCAGATTACTGTTCTGATGGTAAGCTAGGACGTGAACTAGTCGCGTCACCTCCACGGGGTGTTACCGACATTAAGGACAAGGTCACACGGTTCCCTTCTCTGGTGTGACTGTAGAACGATCTCTCTAGGCGGTTGTATCAGCAGAACGCCGCTGTGTGGACTTACTGCAGGCACACGTTGTTGTGCTAGAGGGACTTTCGTGACTTGGTCCATTGATCGCCCGCGGTCAGTGCTGGTTAGCAAGGCGGATTTGCCTAAATACTGAGTAGGATTCGCTGCACGGAAAACGCGGATAACTGTAGGTACCCACAGACTGTTGGACTGGAACGAGTGAGAGCTTGTTTGAACACCGTCGAAATGCTCCATCCAGTGAGACCAAAATTTGGGTTTGACGATTGAAATTGCTCAACTTTGTGCGCGTGCATATCCGCGAAACACTGTCTGGAAGATACAATTTTGAGTAAATGTAGAATGTACTAGTAGTGTTGTCGAGAAAATGGTATCAAGAAGTGGAACTTGTAAAAGCAGGTTGCAAATGTGTAGATCCAGTGATGTGCGACAACATGCGGTAGAGTAACAGCAGAAATGACAATAGTGCACGAACACACGGAAAGCACGCTCGATTCTTGAATGATAATTGCGTGATGATCAGTGCAACCAAATTGCCATCCCAACTTTTGATTTACTCAGTACATAGCTGCTGGCTGGAAGTAAGCTCTTGTTTTTTGCTCTATTTCTTCGCAGGCCAGTCCGTGCAGACGCATTGGACAGAATGGCTGCGATATGTGGACAGTCAGGTGGAAAGAAAACAACATCGCCTCCGCTTTCTATGCAACTTTTCTGGAACGGCTGTTCCGAAGTTACGTGTAGATCGTATACAGTTTGAAGAACGCCGATGCGACCGTTTGATAGGACAATGTGTCCACGTAACAGGCAAGTTGTACAGTTTCTAACCTAACCAATCGCCGAAGTCCTAGCAAGTGATAATGGTCTCGCTACTCCATTTTTACAGCCAGATACGCAATGAACTAGTTGCTCTCAAGCACCGGATGCTGTTTTATCTTGTGTTTAGTGCATCGACTGCTCCGTTCTCCGACATACAACACAACCGCCTAAGAAGTGATCGCACTATTGTTACCGTGTTCTCCGCCTGCCAGCTGATACAACCATGGCGCGTTGTATCATAGGAGCACAAAGCTTTGCCTTTATGTGATGTTTCAAGTAAGCCACAACCGGGATGAAGTTACCTGTAAACCGATTGGTGGGTCATTTTGAAGCACACGTTGTGTGATTAGGTTGCGAAGCCCCATCTCAGTGAGGACTGTGATTCGCACTGTCGAGTACCTTGGTCAACTCGATCACTAGGACCGTAGCTGAAGCAGAAGGATTGAGATTGCGCGTCTTAATCAAATCACACCACGTGTACTTCCAAATGGCACTCCAACCAGTCCTCAACCGTCGTGTAAAACCTCGCCCGTCGTGACACGATGGCATAAGAGGTAAAAGTCCCAACAAACATCTCAGTAGTTCCAGGCTCCGGGCCTGCTTTCTTTACCGGATAACAGCAAAGGAGATCAAAAGGCGTCGTGGAGCGCGGGCAGCATGGAGTACCTTTGATCTCTTGCAATTCACAACTGTAATTGCAGTTATCCCGCTTAACCATTTACACATGATAGGTTAGCGATTCTAAAAGCGTTGTTTCCTTATGGTCTTGCACATTACAGGCGATGGCGCTCTGAGATCCGCAACCGGCCTAGAAGCTCGCTGGTCCGGTTGGGGGCGTTGGACATCCTGTCCCCGAAGCTGTCTGTCCCCTAGTCATGTGTTCGAGCTGGAGCTTGGAGATGGTTCCTCCCTGCCCCTATACCGACATGGAGAGGTGCAAATAAGAAAACGTCAATGCCTCTTCGGCCATTTGTTAAACTGTCCAGGGGGGATGAGGGCGGCAGAAGAGGTCAGAAACTGCCCCCCAATACCGGCTTGCAGTACGGGCCTATCGTGCTGGTCCCCTTGGTCCTCTTGCATTGACACGAAGCCAAGCCTTACCCCTACATCCATTCTCAAAGTTCACATGCATGGAGTGCGCAGGCGCTGGCGCCAGTGTGTGATTGGGAGGCGTGACTGGCCCAACAAAAGAGAGCAGCAGTGCACCGCAGCTCTGGAAGAGACCGAATGGTGCGGTTACCAAGTTGAGTCGGAGATGGATCACCCAAATTGTAAGTTCTGTGTGCTTCCTCATTTACTGTCTTTGCGCCTGCCTACACCATCACTTTCCTTGCATAGTTGCTCACGGGGAAAAGGAAACATAAACAGGGCATATGCAGAATGATTCCGTCCGAATTTTACATCATTAAATAAGAATTGGGATATGTTTACTTCAGTCTAACCGCTACTTGGTCCTTCGAGTCATTATGTGGATGCATGGCGAAGTAGTCCTGTTGTACTAGGTGTGCACCCATCCCAATATTGTTGAGTCTGGTGAACGTGGAGAGCCAGCTGGTTTCACTTATCCACATGGCATCGGCCCTATTGCATGGTACTCGCTTACACATCCACTTAGTTGAAGTTCACTGTTTTACTCTTGTGTTCAGTCAATCATGTCGGCAATGCGTCTTGGAGCGAATGGACGTCATGGTCTTTATGCGAAAAGCTTCACCGGGATGAGAGAAACACCATTGATGGTGAGGGCAAAGTAGTATCCTGGTTTGTCCGTACTCGAGTCAGAAGCTGCTTGAGTATCATTGACTCAATGGACCACCATTTCTTCATTACCAATGAATTCTGCCTTGGGTCTTGGAAGCAGCTGCGTTCATGTGGGTCCACTGAGCTGCATGCAGGCGTCCGTAAGTTAAGTGTACAGTACATGACAGCAAAACTGCTTTTTACACATTCGTTGGTCTTTTCTATGCAATGTATTTTGTTCTATCTGGTTGAATAGTGTCTGCTGGATTTGAATCTAAGCTTTTCTCTCGGAATCTGTCAAGAGATTTTCACCGCTAGCAGTTCGTTAATTCGCTTTGATCTAACTGGCTGAGGAGCGTTGGCTGATTTAACGCGATAGATCGTTGTGAATACTACTGATCCCCAGCCACAATAACCATGTTTTGTATCGTGTAATATGCTATCTGATAGAGAGCCTTATCCAATACGGAGGCTGTTCTTCTGAGGTTGAGTCACACCTACGCTTGTCCATTAATTTTTCACCTAAGGGGTGAGAGACCGAGATTTTTTAATCTACTGGAAAAACCGCAACAGTATTTTCATCCGTCCTCATGTCTTCATTGCAGGTTACTACCCCGATTCAGCGCGCGTGAAGTGGTTCACCTCAGTTTATCTGCTTACTGTTGGAATAGTTGCGTTTACCTTCGCAGCACTGCTGACTTGTATAACAATAATGCTGTACCACTGGGGTTATCGAATGATCGATAAGAATGCGTGCTGCAAAGTTACCCGAATACAGGATTCAATTTTACCGAAGGTGAAAGATAGCACACAAGATTTCCCTGATCATGCAAATGGCTTTACGGTTCCAGCGACGGACACCCAACACGACGGCCTGCATGCTCGGAAACCGCACACCATGGCCCCATTAAACTTTTCTGGTCCGCCAAAACCTATCTTAACGCTTCCGATACCGGTGCCTGCTGATTCACCGAACAATATACAATTTAGGCAAGGCAGTTTTCGGCCACACACCACCCAAACTGTTTACGATTCGGTCGCGTCGCAGGACGCGCTCACTACCCCACATCATCCTGAACACAATAACATCGGTGCTGCGGAATCAGGAGACACGTTTGGCCGAGCAACTAACCGAAAACATCAGAAACCTCGGCTTTCGAGTACAGAGCTTTCATTCCAACCACAAAGCAATAATGGTCATTCGTCGTGCTTTTTGCACAAACAACTAAATAACAAAGCTGGTTCACTCCAGAATTCCTTAGATCCTCTTGATAGGCCCTTCTTGTCCTTTGCACAACCAGTGCAGTCCCAACACTACCACCCTGGTGTACCTGTACAGACCGAAATTCAAACGGATCCTGCAACTGCATATGAAAATAAGTATAGAAATCTCTTCATCAGCTCTATTTGCCCCGTAACTGAACTACTGAACGTGGAAACCTCTAATGCCCCATTATCTCAACAATTAAAACAAAACAAAAACATTATAACCTTTAGCAAAAGTCCGCATACAACTTCTGTTGATGAATATCCGCAGACTGTCTTATCCAACCGAAATGTTTCCGAGTTGGCAAATACTGAAGTAGCGTTGGAAATGTCTCAATATAAAGAAGTCCGCAGGCGAAGACGACAATCAAACAACGAGTCTGCCTCACTTCGTGACAAATCTGCCGATCAGGAAGCTACCACATGTGCACTGAGTGAAGATGAACTGTGTTCGGTGTACTTAGACCGACCTAGAAATCCCCATCTGCGAGACTCTAATGACGTTCCTCCCACATCCGCAAGCTCTGGTTCCACCTAGTTTATGTGCACTTCACGGTACTCAACAATAAAGCATGCTTATTTCTGCGATTTATTTCATACTATACTCCACTTAATGTTAGCAATACCATCGGAATCTTCATGAATTTTTTCAGCGCATTATTCGGTCATGTCACATTCCAAAGAAATGAGTAAAGTATGGTGATGGGCGCAAATGCTTTATGGCTGCCCCTGTCTAGCACCGTATGGCATTGCCAGCCAGTAGTTATTTGATACAATAAGAAATTAGCGTTTAGTATCTTGAAGTATGATTGGGGCCGATCGCGAACTAATGATTTCCGAAGGGTTTTAAGACAATCGGTTGGTCAGATAAAAGGAACTGGTAAACAAATGGTGTGTATTTATGGCAAACTGGAAGGACAGTAAAGAAATGCGAGGGATGCGACAGAGAATGTTCATCGTTAGATATCAACGTGTCATCGCAAAGGTTTCATTATGATCAAGGGGGCACCAACTTGTCCAGGTCATGAAGTCACCGCACCTAAGTCCTTGTGAATGATGTGATGGAAGTGGTTTGATGTTCGCTGCCAAGATGAATCGGTGCACTGACGCCCATCAGATTGGTCTGGTTAGGTCAAGTCGCCACTCGTTTGGCGGCACTACCTACATCATTCTGTTCCCGTACATGTTGGCTGCGGCTATTTCCAAATTTCGGACAACTAACTTTTGAAGCGTTGATCGCAAGGTTCTCCTAATAGGCTCAAAATTACGATTAAGCAAAGGGGAATTTGAGTGAAACAGATAGAGGTTCATTCCATACAGACTCAGTTAGATAGCCATCAAATGATCGGTGGTGCACTGGAAGGCCATTTAATCCCTTTGGGAATCGCCAACAGTGCGCATTCAATTTGGCCTCCGTGGAACCAGAAACCGCGACCAGACTGTTACCAGCCTGTGGCGGAAACCACTAAGCTACATGGAACGGTGAAGACCGAGGTAACTAAGTTATTTCATGTGACATGGCGCCACTCACATTGCCCAAGGCAAATACATGTTTTGTAACTACATCCACCGCTACTCCTGTATTTTGTATTGAGGAGACTTATTCAGACATGCTTCTCGAAGGTCGATTTTGGTGTGTATCACTACCGCGGTCTGGCCAATGTAAACCTGTGCTCGGTTTTCGAAAGCAATTTCATGAACACAGTTGGTTGTCCACTACAACGGCAGCGAGATTTTCAAATGTGCTGGTGTTAAATACAAGTGACTTTTTGGAAACGCCCCATATTTTCGCCTGATCGCTCCCAAAGTTCCTACTTTATAAGGGGTTCCTACCGTCACAATCCACCCCGTGGTGCGTCGTGGGTACTATCTTAGCACTTTCGGTAACTGGCGTTCAATTAAGCGCCAGTGTTCATCAAATACTTTCTAGTGGATCTCCTGTCTTCATCGTTTGTACACAGAACTGGGCCTTGCGAAAGAGAGAGGAAGCGATCTCAGCAGATACATGCATTCGCGTACTACATCAATTTGCCTGACGAAGCGTTTGTGCTAAGAGCGAAATATTCTCCTGCAGAAATATCAACCGATTGTTTTAAACAATCTTGAAACTCCTGTTTATTCATCGTTTGTGTTTTCTGCAGAGCTATTTGCTACAGACAATTCCGGTTTACACAACAAGTTACTATGAATTAACACCCACCCATTGCCTTCACTGCGCTGTTTCTGATGCAGATAAACCTTAGGTGCTGCGTGCCCTCGATTTTGCGACCCACAAGCGGTTTTATCCGTGATTTTGTTTAAATCTTTATTTCTTATTCGCCCAACGCGAACGTTAGTCTCTCGGCAAAACCGCATATACTCATGAGTAGGGGATTTTGATGTAATTATGTGAGGTCCATCGCAGCCAGTTTCCAAATCAGATAGTCGTCCAAGTGCCCGGAAAAGCACTAGACTGCAGTTTCGGCCTGTTGGGCATCGTCAATAGTGCCATGAATGGCAGTGGAGGATAAGACGCACTATATCGCAGTTAGCTTGTAAATCATGACGGTCCGAAGCTGTCCCCCGTGGCCCAGTGGCAAAAGCTGCTGACTGTCGGTTCAAGCCGCTGGTGGTCATGCGTTCGAATCCTGACGGATCCGATGGATGCGCACTACTGACGATGCCCAACAGGCTGAAACTGCAGTCTAGTGCTTTGCCGGGCACGTGGACGACTATCTGATTTGGAAACTGGCTGCGATGGACCTCACATAAAAACGCATATGTTGTCCCAATCTGCTAGCATAGATTCGAAAAGATGATGCAGCTGCAGAAAACAAGATTGTGCCAAATATTACTGCAGCTAAACAGAGAACAAATGGCGTAAGTCAGTCATCTATGAACACCGAAAATAAGGATCTAAGAGATGTACATCTGTGTTGCTCCGTCAATATCGTAACGGCCATGCCTGGAGCAAAATCTAAGGCTGAGCCTCGATTAAAATCCTGCATTGTAGAAAAAACACAGGCTCATTTTATATCTCCCATCTAGTAGAACTACTCACAAATTGGCTCATACCATCCGGTCGATCCTGTAGTAGCAACTAATTGTGTTTTGTTCTCGCCAGACCAGATCAATACTCCACTTGCTGTCGTCGGTTTGGATCTGTCGACACGAGCGAACAATAGGTCAGTCTTGGGTCATTGCCATTCGCTCGCCAACCACCACCACAATCGATACGGTATCGAGCACGCACGTTGAATAACGTCATTTAGTACCGCGCAATGTCAAAGCAATTTAGCTGTGCGACGTCCATTTCAAGTACGATGCATTCTCGTAATCTGTAGTCCGAAAAATGGGTGTCTAGGAGGTAGTTAAATTCCAAAACCGATTGCACCTGGACCATTGTCTCGGGTAAAATGTTCCAATGTTGAACCGCTGGATGCTGGAAGCATAGAGGGTGAGTTATCCGCTTCGTGTAAGGTACCACAAGCTTGTACCGGTACCCACGAGTGCTGCATGATGCGAGCAAGTGCAGAGGCGGCTTCATGATTGGTAAGTCACCCAGATGTACTGTCTGATGCGCAGTTATGAGGTCCATTTGAAATCGGGATACGATAGGGTGTGGAACTCCAGTCTCTTTCAACCTTATTCGTACTACACACGCAGTAAACCAGTGATGAGCCTGACAACGACCTGTGGAATAAATGCCAGGTTTTGCACCTCGCTACGGGTGATCACACAATAGGCGAGTGAGCCGTACTCGGGCATTAACCTTCTGACAGAAGAGAAGAGGCGAGTGACAGTCTGTTTAAACCAAGTGTCGAAGCTCCGTTACAGCACACAAATTATAGGTAGCCCGTTTTCGCATAGCTTGTTCGTGTTGTCCACCGGAAAAGCACCGGAAAAGCACCGGAAAAGATGTAGTAGACATCCGTCTTACGATTAGCAACCTGCTGCTCAGCTGAACTGCAGTAATCCTAGTATTGCTAAAAGTTTACTCTTGGTTTGTTGCAGAATCAACCTATTACAAAATGGAACACAACCAATTCAATATATTACAAACGACTGTGGTCGGGTATTAGTTAGACTCTGGTTACTGTTAAGGGAACGGACAAGCGACCCGTGAAATAGTATATACAGGCAAATCTGTCCAAGACGACCTTTCAACGGAGCGACAAAACTGCTCGCAGTGGACAGGTGGTCGCCATGGACAGTTTCATACATAGGTGACACTACTCATGCTCGAATCCACTAGTATGATAAGCTTCCAATTCATGCGCTAGATCTGTAAAGCGACGGCTTTTATAATCAGTTTTCGTTTGTAATTAAGACAAAACAGTAGTAGTGTATAATGTGATATATCTGAGAAATAAGAATGCAATAAAGTTGCAGTTTGAGTCAAACTTTATAAACTGACCTGCAAACCATCGTAATACACAAGATTGAAAAAATTGTACACACGTTCCTATGCTCAAAATCATTTTCCACCGGTTGAACAAAATAAGGTATAGTAGCCTGTTGCTTGGCAATTGAAATGAAAGACGAATACAATTTTTCCCTACCTTCATGATCACTTCAAGCCTGCCAGTGCGTCCGCTATGTTTTGCATAGAAAAGCAAAGTATCAACAACACCCTCTGCGTCTGTGAATGTATACGTTTTCAGAACGTCTCTAGAATTCTGTTCTTGCTCGTCGTCTGATTCACTGTGCACATCCACAGTTGCTAAAAGTAATGTGGCAGGCAGGTCGCAGTTTATTTCTTTTGCATTGCAGGTTTGGAGATAAAAACCAGCCATATGGCTGTCAGCCAGTTGGCATCCAAACAATTCCTTTGAAAAGGTATCCAAAGCAATAGAGATAGAAGGAAGCACAATCTGCTTATATGACTCAAGTCCAGCTTACATTGAGCTCTCAGCATATATTTCCGCAGTTCAAATAAACCCCGCTTCACAAAAACACTTTGGGTCTGTTTTCTTCTCCACCTTCTTCCATGCTGCAGCTATGCAGAACACGAAGTCCAATAAATTTACTCGTTGCATGAGTTCACTTACGGATGTACGTTGTGGGATTCCATGATCGTAATAAGATGCAAAAACAGTTTATTCCTAAACTTCAGTCTAAGCGCCTGAATGATACCGCGGTCGTTGGGTTGAACTACTGACATGGTGTTGGTTTGCAGAGAATGCAGTTTGACATTAAGTAGCTGGGATTTGTGATTGCAGGTGTCATTGGCAACAAATAATATGATGTGCTTTTTTCTGCAATTTTTGTCAAACCTGTGCATCTTCGAAAATAGCTGCGGTCATTCATGCATTTTATTTTCCTTGTAAATTATCGGTAATTTCTTCATGTTGATGTTTCTAACAATTCGACAGTTGGCTGATTTCCCAATCACTGAAGCCGGTCCTCGCTCCCCCAACATGTTAGTGCACAGCAGAACTGTGATATCCTCTTTGATTCTTTTCCTACCTGCGTATTTCTCCCCTTCGACAAAAAATGTTTGATCCGACCTCGCTTTGAATTACAAACCGGTGGCAGACTTAATTTAAAATGTCTTGAGCTGTCTACTCAGTGCATATTTCGACTAATTTTGCTGTCCAGTCGGATGCAGCACACATATGTGAGTCACCGCTCTCGCCCGATTGCATACCAAACACAAGATTGTGTCTACTGATGAAAGCCTGCAGCGAACCGTTTGACACTTTAAACTTTAGGGTTTTGCAATTCATTTGGGAAGTGCAACACTCGTTCTTGGATCACGGGTCCAGATAATGGGACTTTTCTCGCCAGAATGCAACGCCTTCCTCGCCCCTGCCTTTAAATCGGCCGTTGTCTTTTCCGCCGAACATCATTTTTACATTCTCTACTGTATGTATCTCGGTATTGCAACATTACACCGGCAGGTATTTTGTTAGATCAACTTGCAAGCTCACTGCGACCCGTTACTCTATCCAACATGGAATATACACACAATATATCGCGTACGATCCCCGATATATTCTTGCTGGGCACAAAATTCTACGTCAGGTAAAATGAATTCCGAAGAAAACTTTTTACGAAACCTTTTCTGTTTTCATTGGATGCAAATCCCGAAGATTTGGACCAACTTTTTGGGATCTTTGCTTGGTAGGTCTGTGACAATGCATCTTCATTTTTATATCCATTTGTAAACTGCAGTTTGCTGGTAACCCTCCTTTAAATTTACAGTTGATAATGCAAAATGCTGAAATGTACCCTTTTGGGTATAAAAGGCCTATACTGTCTTGACTTTTCGCGCCAGTGACTGGCGCCATTTGTAGCAAAGTGCGTTTAAATCTTCGTTAACCGTTTTTCTACCATTATTTCAG
>CALYDF020009377.1:0-10808 GCA_944474145.2 Dicrocoelium dendriticum
GGCAGCTAAAGCTCTATCAGTTTGCTGAGAATGCCTTGTGCGCTAGTATGAAAAACAAGAGTGTCTTATGTGTTAAAAGTGTGCTGGTGGACGTCAACTTTTGTTCAGTTTTAACTCGACCGTTAGTCGATCGGCCGCTAATCCATTTTGCGTAGGTCATTGGTCCTTGAATTTCAGGTAGACTGCATGATAACACAGAACGTCCTAGATCGCGATGTTCTCTCGTGCGTCTCTCTGTCCCTTCAGGTGCATTGAGTGTTACTGTGTCTATAACAGTGGAAGGTTGCGGAGGTAAAAGTTTACTGAGGTTACAAGTTCCAACGAAGTGCTGCCACTGGTGGCCATGCGCCTAAGATCGTTTGGTAACCTAGAGTGATGGTTCAATTAGCTATCCAATGGGACTTCTGTCATTCCTATGGAGTACTGCACGACTTTCAATATTTTATACAGCCGCCCTTGTAGTTTGAAGATGAAAGAATTCTCCTCAATTCTTTTGCGATAACATCGTCCAGGGAGAGTGCTTCGCGGATGTAGCTCCGCTGCTCTCGGTCATGTGTTTGCGCTTCGTAGTTAGGAGAATCCAGTAGTTCAGGAACATCATGTACAAATAAGGTTTCCTTACTTTCGTTCGTGAAGTGGCCGCCATGCCTTTATTTTTCCTTCGCTAGTGCTTTCCAAGGTATATCCGGTAGTATGCATACCCCGCTGGATGAAGAATAGGTGGAAAAGAAAGACGTCATCAGCAGTCGCATGTTTTCACTTATCCGTCTTGCTGGATGCAGCAGATAAGACAACCCTTGGCTATCTGCGCGAAGACCGATACAGGATATGATTGAAGTTTGAAGAAGTAGTCATCTTTGTACTTAAGCTGGGATACTGCCAGAGCGCGCAGAACTAGTCAGGATGACGAATAGAGACCTCAGCCCAAGACTTTGGCTCAAAAGCCTGTCCGTAAAGCAGTGGATGTGTCAAGGATTCCGCTTTAACAAATGCACATCTCATTTCCTACCCGCAACCTGGAGGACCAGGGAAAGAAGTTCCTCTGACATTTAACTACAGACCAACCTGGTAGCCCTCAGACAGACCGAGGGCCCCACCGAAGTATAGCTCAATGAGTAAACGAGGTAGACAAACAGTCGCGCGACGTTGAATACCAGTCTTATTGAGACGGGTGGATAGTAAATAGTCTTAAATTCGTTGCACCTGGTTTTTTTCGATCAGGGATAAGAAAGGCACACAGATGAAAATATTACAATCTGAAAACTATAGCGAGTTGCTGCCACCGATTCAGGCCGAATCGGGTAACCTGTATAGAAAAACAGAATCCCACACAGATCAATTAAAGTGCGCACAGAAACGAAACAACTTGACTTTTTCAGGAAAGTAAATGCATAGCTTTCCACAAGCAGCTGTATGATTCGTATCAGAACACCCCCTTACTACAATCAGACCAGTGTGTCAGCTGTGTTAGAAAACATTTGTTCGTGTTGCTTGTTGCACAGTACGCCCACCCCTTGACTCTTAGTGAACTATAAAATCAACTGCGCATACAACTGTGGTTTATACGGTACTTGTGTGTTGCTTCACACGTCGGCCCGTCTTGTGTCCCTTGTTTACCAATACACTCTTTGTCCGTTGGCTTGACTTCTGGTATAGAGGCGCAACATAGGAAGTGGAAGTGGTTAAGTTCTATCCTTTATGACGCAATAAACACTTTATAGAATCAGTACGGGTTCAAGATTTACCTCCGGAGAGATAGTAACACATGTCGATACAGTTTTTGGGTCAGTTATTTTGCTTTGCTGCAACGAATGCCAGCACTGTTATGTAAAGTAGCTAAATATATTGCCTTTTAGTCTACGATCGGTTGCGCTTACCTCGAAAACATTTTGGGTACTTTCTTTCTCTAATGCAGGTTGTTTTCTCATTCCCATTGTTCATATGTATCCCACGTAGGAATCACGTGCTCACTGTATCTTACAAAATTACATGCATGTTCTATCGCATGGTTTGCTGAAGCTGGATGGGAAACTCTTCCAACTTGTAGCCACAAGCAGGCTTAATCAGCTGACTACAACAAGAAGAAGTATCTTGGGAGCTACGAACCAGAAGTTTCCTTTCGGTGTATGCATTGTCGTTGTGTGTAATATAGACCACTTGTTAGCTATTTCAGCAATGCTTGTTTCATTCTTTAAACATCCCCTCAAAGAAGTGCATGTTTCGGCTACTGAACGGACAAGCTTCTACGGTCCTGGTTCGCCTATGGCAGTGGTTCCCAACCTTTTAGACGCCGTTACCCACAAAGGGGGTTGCCCACCAGACTTTTACCCCCAAACATTCGAAGGACTACTACGTAATAACTATTGCACATTTCGCTCCACAGTTCAAAAACAAATGTCATAAGTAGTTTCACGTGCTCATGCAATTGAAGAAAACACCCCTTCTCACTACATAATTATCCGACTTAAGTACGAGAAGTGATCGGTATCCGGAATCTCTCTCGACAAATAAACGAAAGAAAACAGTACTTTTAATTCAAAATTCTATGCAAACAAGAGGCGATATACATCAATGAGACGGTTGGTATTGTTTGGTGGTAACAATTTCTGGTATATTTGGTGCAGTTTCCGCCAATGTACATCGCAAGTCGTGCTCCAAGTTCATTCGATTCCTTGCTTTTGTTTTCATTACCATCATTGTCGAAAATGCACTTTCACATTTATAAGTTGTTGCAAATGGGATCAATATTCTCAATGCGCTTTCCGACAGTAATGGATACTCTTCACCTATCTTTGCCCATTCTATCTTTGCGCATTCCTAGGAATTGTACTTTGATTTCGAATTCAGTATCCGGAAATATTCCTTCAGCTACTGTAAACGGTCTAGGCACCCAGGCACTTAATTGGCGAGTTTCCAAATCAGGAAAATATTTGCTGATGGAATTCATCACTGATGACAAGTGGCAAGATATCTCATTCGTGAATGCGCATTTTTCATTTCTTTCAATGAGCACCATCGTTAGTTCTGGAAATTTCGCCACGTCGTCAACATCAACCGAGCGCTGGTAAAGCTGCAGTTTGCGAAGGAAACCGGCTACTCTATCCCGAGCGACTAAAATGTTCATCATATTCCCTTGCAGGCTGAGGTTAAGCGCATTGATTTCTCCAAAGAAATCAGCAAGATAAGCAAGTTTCGAAATAAACACGCTGTCCGTTATAATAACGTGTAACTCGTTTCCCTTACCCTTATGCATCATTTCTTCGAAGAAAGATTGCAATTTCCTCTCGAAGCTGAAGCACTCGGTGCAACACCCTGCCTCGTGACAACTAACGCGCTTCTGTGTGCAATAGTAGCACGTCGAATTTGCCTCAAAATTCATTGCACAACTCTTTGAAGATTCTTGTGTGGGTCGCACTACCGCGGATGACATTTACTATCTTTACTACTTTGGTTAACACGTCAAGTAAAGCAGGTGGAAGAGTGCTCACTGCTAAAGCATAACGATGTATGATGCAGTGACTAAAGGTAGCGTGCGGAGCAACATTTTTGACCAATGTTTGGAATCCGGAACGGACGCCCAACATGGCTGGTGCTCCGTCTGTACAGACACCCACTAACTTCGACCACAGTAGCATGTTTTCCTAGAGGAACTTCTTTACTATTCGGAAGACATCTTCGCCACGCGTAGTCGTGCTCAAGGATTCTGAGAACAAGTACTCTTCTTTGAAGCTATCACTTTTTAGGTACAGAACATACACAAGTAGTTGGGAACAGGACGCTAAGTCGGTCGACTCATCTAACTGGATTGCAAAGAAGGGACTTGATCTTATTTCGTTGAGCACCGTTTTCAAAATTTGTTTGCTCATGTCCTCGATACGACTTTTGATGGTGTTGTTCGAAAGTGATATCATATTAATCTTCTCCGCATGATGTTCTCCAAGAACGAGCTTAACCGCATCCATTATGCAAGGTTTGATGAGGTCCTCTCCTATGGTATGCGGCTTCTTGTTTTTGGTGATTCGAAGCGCAATGCGATACGAAGCTTCAAAGCCAGCTTCATTTGCCTGAGAAAAGGAGCTCGATGTATCCAGGCGCGAAAGTTTTAGCGCAGCTTCTTTCCTTCTAAAGAATGTAATACCTTTTCCTATCAAATGGGCATGGCTTCGTTCGAAGTGCTCTTTCAATTTACTAGGTTTCATACTCTCCGCGTGAGCACTTTGCTGCACAAAACGCAAAACATTTTTATCACCAAAGTTAGTGAAGCCCCACTTCAGAAATGCTTCTTTGTAGGACAGCTTTTTTCTGGAAGACGTATTCCCTGCAAACAATTAAGTAGGTAGATGTTATAGATATATATCATTTATAGAAATTAATCTCGTTATTCCATGCAGGTGACATTATCGCAAACGTTCGCAGACAAATATATTTTTGTCGGCATCAAAGCCACTGAATGGAAATGCTCACCTGCCATGACTTCTCGTCAAAAACAACTGCTCATGAAAGTGATCAACATAACACCTAATGGTCACTGGCGTCCAATCTGCTGATTCTATGTTGATTGTGACCCCAATTCTATCGTTTCTCTGCCCTTTCAAACGCCTACCGTTATCCCGATTCAGGCAATCTCTTGACCCCATCGTGTCTGATTCCTAATCAAACATGAACACGGGTTTCATTCCCCCGTTCCACGTTATTCCTCGACATTTTCCCGACACCATTCTGTATCCATACCTTGTGAACACTAATCACCCTTTCTCGTCGTTCCTACTGTCAAACATTCACCTGTGAACATAACTGGTACTTTGACCAGTGCTGAAACGATAGTTTGCTATCCACCCCGTTATTCGACCCGGTGAACGACTGGCTTATTCGAAAACACGGCAGCAGTTGTGGCAGTCGACAAAGGCGCCATGCCGTAGTAGCTGCATTGACTGATGGCTAACTAAAAATGCTGAGCTAGTTGTGATGTATGATTTCGTTATTAAGCATATTTCGTGACTGATTTGTGACCAAATCCAATTATCGGTATTTACCCCTCGGAAAATGCCATTTTACCCCCTTGGGGGTAATTACCCTTAGGTCGGGAAATCCTGGCCTATGGGAATAGCCGATATTACTTCGAGACCGGGCATGTGATCGAGCGCGGATACCAGAAGGCAGGGAAGTAGGACACAGAGGAATGTAATAGTTATAGGCTACAAGACTTGGAGTGATGAAGCAGGACGCGAGTGAACGTCAGCAAAGTAGCTCACCGAGCAGAGGAGTGTGAGGGGATGTGGTTGGAGGTTGGAGAGCAGCAAAAATGAATGCATCTTGTACAATCCATCAGTAGTAAACTATATACCAAATAGCAGTTATATTTCCGGGTGCTACAAGCCCATCGTAAAAAAACGAGTTAAACTTTAAACGATGAACAATAGGAGGAAACGCATCAGTCATACAAAAGACGCTCTGTTGTCACCCCGTTTCTCAAGTAGGTACGATTTACCGACTTCCGCTTCTTTCCCTGACAGACAGTTGTGGCGATTTAATCCCCTTATAAATGAATTGCAAGTGGGTTTGTCCATTGCCATGTTGAGTTCAAGTGTCTCGAGCAGAAAATGTATTCCAAGAAAGTACGTCATTTTGAGTTGATGGCTAATGGTAACTGCTGGTTAAACGCAGTTCAAAGTTTGGTCTATCAAAGTGAATCGTTGTTGCACCGGCGAATACTGATGTGAAGCCTTTTCTACGTAAGTTGTCATCTCCTCATCATAATTCATCATTATCCACGATAGCTAGAGGTGAAAAACACTTCAAATATTGTGCCGCTATACACAAGGAAAAAAAGCAAGTAAATGCAACAGTTGAGTGTCAGTTGAGCAACCATTAACGGATGGGCATCGTTACGGAAATCTGCTAGTCGGCGACTAGGCAACAAAAAATTATTATGTGAAATTATACTATGCTACGAAATGAGATCGTGGTTGGAGAGGGCGGGACAAAGAAACGCACAACACAAACGCCACTGAGCTCGGCTCCTAGCCATATCAGCAAGTGTATCTAGGCAAACGTGTTCATGGTCTTTAGGACCCCAACCAGGGAACGGTGACGCTCCAGCCGGGGCCAGCTTCAGACTAAGGACCGTCATTATTTTCGACCAAGTCATCACTTGGCCTCCCTCCTCTTCTTCCATCCACACTCCCCAGCGAACAAACAACGTACCTCGCGGGAGTCGGTGGGCTGGTATGCGCAACACGTGGCCGAGCAATCGGAGCCTGGTGCTTTAAATGACGGTTCAGCTCCTTTTCCTGTGTCGCAAACAAGGTATCGAACACGCTCTTTGCCCACGCGATGTCCCCACCAGATGTGAACCAAACTGCGAAGGCACCGGTAGTCGAAGATAACTAACCTCTTTATGTCCGCTGCTCTAAGCGGCCAGGTTTTGCAGCCGCACAGCAGAGTCGGACGTACCGTTGCATTGTACACTCTACTCTTCAGGGAGAGAGTGATGTCACGCCGGCTCCATAGGTGATTAGGGCTAACAAAAGCACCTCGTTCTTCCGCTATACTGTTCGTGATCTCCTCTTCAATCACAGCGGTGCTGATAAAAGTTCCCAGGTAATTGAACTTCTGAACGACTTCTAGCCGATCCCCACCAAAGGTCAGCGTGGAGGAAAGCTTTGCACTTCAATGGTGCAAGACTAAGCTCGAAGAGGCTACCAGCCAGTGCTAATCTGTCCATCGCTGCATGACAACTCTGGTAGCTGTCACAGATGTGGGACATATCGTCTACATACTCCAACTCAAGAGGACGCTCTCCTGGGAGTAGTTCCACTCCTACTAAGTCGTGCCCTGTGAACGCAATCTGCATGAATTCGTCAATAGCGAAGTCGAAGAGGAAAGGTGATACCAGGTATCATCGTTTTACACCACTGGAGTTACTGAGTGGCGGTGATGGCTTGCCCCAAACCCTCACTCTGCCCGTGCTAGGAGCGTATGGTTCCTGGATAATATTTGCATATTTCTCGGGCACACCTTTCCTGAGTACTTAGTCCGAAAGGACACATCAATTAACCGAATATAAGGCATCTTACATGTTGAGGAACACGACAACCAGGGACCGCCAATATATGTGGTGGTGTTCCAACAATTGACACAAAGAGACGATGTAGTCGTTGCAGTCACGACTTCAACGTAAGCCAGGTTTGCTGCTCACGAATCTGGCTTTTACGGGTGCTAGTCAGTCTGTGAAGGATAACAGAGGCAAGCAATTGGGAGGCGATGGGGATCACACCGATCCCTCTATGGTAACCCATTCCGATCATGTTTGTTCCTTGAAAAATTGGACTAAGTCGGAGCGGCTCCAGTCGGTTGGGGCTATTTCCTGCTCCCACATTTTCACTAGTAATTCATGTAAATCAGGCACAAGAGCAGGGCACCCGAATTTGAAGAGGGCTGGAGGAAAATCATCGGGTCCCGCGGCTTTGTTCAACTTCAGCAGTTTGATCTCATATTTGACTTCTGAGCGAGATAGCTGATCCAAATAGACAGCCCAGGGAACAGGGCACCCACTGGCCGGTGAGGAATCTAACAATCCCGGCCCATTAAAATGCTTTCCAAAGTGCTCAACCTAACGGTCAAAACGTTTTGACAGGTGGTGGATACCCTCCACACTCGTCATAAATGGTTTCACTAACAAGAGGTTTTCTGCTGCCCGTTTCCCTTATATGACGGAATAACTTTCGACGGCATCGAACACTTCTATCTCTGACGCACGAAAAGACCACCAGGATTCGCGGTCTCGCCTCAGGCTAGCAGGGAGTTTTGCAAGGAGCTCTATGAGAGTTTCGCTGTGTTTACTTCCAGCCGAAATATGCCGGCGAGCATTGATAAGTTTCAGACTTTGAAGACACCAAATGTCCATGTTGGCTATTAGACTTACCGCATGAAGATTTACCTGCTGCTAGTAAGGTCCGGTGAAAATATGACCAGTGCCCTTCAATTGTCTCCAGTGAGTGCTCACTAAACTCGTCTGTCAACGTATTTCGATACTCATTCAGAACATTTGGCTTCGCCAGTTGACTGGTGTAAATGCGCTCACAGCGTCGATGTGAGCGTCCGTCAAAACGCGTCCGCATGTCAGCACTTACAAGTGTATGGTCAGTGCCCACACATGTGTTCTAAATCGAGCGAGAATTCTGGACGCAGCCTCTCCAGCGGTAACTGATCGCGATGTGATAGCTTTGCGTCCTTAGCTGGTTCGAGGCTGGTAGGCGCCAAGTCACCCTTCGGTGTGTGCTGTGTCGGAAGTTAGTGCTCGCAAGAAATAAGCGAGCATCTACACACAAATGAAGTAATCGCTCACGGTTATCATTACGGGAGCCTACACCATGTTGGCCGCTCAGATGAAGTTCATCAGTAGGTAATTTTCCAACTTGAACGTTCAGATCCCCAGCCAGCACTACAGTGTTCGTGCTTCTTCTGTGGCGAGGAACCTCGTTCATTTGGCGATAGAAATCGTTTTTTACAGAACCATCGCTAAACCTTGTGGGCGCGTAGGTAACGATGACGAGTTGACACCTATCAGTCCCGCGCGACTTCGAAGCTTTGCAAGAGCCAGCTAATCGGACCGCACAAATGCAGATACTGAGTGGGACCCAATCAACCAGAGCTGATTCAGCCCAGGGGACTCTGAACAATGCCAGCACCAGCTTGTCCGGTGCTTGAAGCTGCATCATCACCGGATAGGCGCACTGAGAAAATACTGCTAGTGTCACCTAAAGGGGATCGCAGAGTGGACACAGAGCTTGAGTCTTGCAGGCGGGTCTCAGATAATCAGAAGATATCAATGGAGAGGGTCTCTAATGTTCGGGTAAGTGCTGCCTGTTGACCGGTCTGCAGCGACGTGCGTACATGAGGCATGCCAATCTGAAGGATGATCAAGGGCTCCAAATGAAGGCCAAAGAACTGGGCTTGGCCACTTGCTTGAACATTGGCTGGTAAACAGGGCAGGAATGACGCTCCGCGTTCACATGTGAGTTGAAACTAAAAGCTAAAAGCCTATCAAAGCATGGTGAGGGAGGGCCAATTATTTGGAGGTTGAAAACAGAGGAGATAAACGCGAAGCTGGAACGGGACGGTAAGAGGGAAAAAGCGTAGGAGGGGAATAAGAAGATAGGTAAGCTTGAGCAGTAGCATCCAAACCCCTGTCCACCCTGCTTGATGTAGCAGATAAGGCATCGGTTATCATACTATGAGACAGCCAGAGTATCAGAAAACTGTTTGAAGAGAAATTCACTGAATTTCTTTTCAAACAACTTTCATCTCGATCAGTATAAACCATTGGTTCTGCCGCAAAGTCCAACCAAGTGCCCATGGGCTTTGGTGCCGTCTGTATGAGTGCATCTTCAACACTTCCGGTTGTGCCTATTAACTGAAAACACAGCCTAGCGGCACGGTAGTCTTGCATGACTGATGTGATAAATGGCACCTGCCAAACTATCACCTGATGAACGATGTGGTTCACAAACTACTCCCCAAACTGAAGAAGTCAGGGTGTCAACGTGGTAAAATTCGTAGCGCCCTCGTTCCCTACGGCTATTTTAACAACTTCCGTACCTGTCTTGTCAACTTCTCGAATTCCAGAAATCTGTTCCCATTTTTCGCATATAGTGCACGTTCAGCTGTAGCCGACACATGGAGTAGAATAGGTATGAAAAGAAGCAAGTGATAATTAACTTGAGTATTTTAACCTCAGAATGTCACCAACGGTGACCTGTATTAGGTGATTCTGGAACGGAATCGGACTCATTACCTTATTCATTCAGCTTATAGCTTAATCACGTCGCACTCGAGTTCTTCTAAAGGACGTTGATTCATGCATATTTTTCGCCACCAGAAACCTTCAAGTTGTAAATTGCCAGTGCATTGTGTGAAGCTCAGCATGCACTTTTCACGCACATGAGAGTGAGTGCAGCTTTTGGGATTAGAAAGGGCATCACTCGTGTTCATGATACTAGAAATTCAATGAGTTTGAGAAAACGTGACCGACACAAGTTTGATTCCATTAACCGCGATTTCAGCCCTCTCTTCGCACCTGCAGCACACGCCATTATTGGCTTCTAAATCCCTACGACTAAAACACATCGATACTCAACCCGTGCGCGGCGGAGCGAAGTGTCTTTGGATATGGTGGCATGTGGCTTTGGTATTTGTATTGAAAGCAGTGCAACGCAGCTGACACCCAGTGCGCGACCTTGAGCATTTGTGCCACCTGTTTCACCAGTGAGACGCATACAAATCACCTAATCACTGCCTACACCTGTCTGGTTGCGCGAGAGTAACAAGCGAATTCTGCTTGTCTCACGTTGCTCATCGTCCATGCTGAAGTTTGCACAACCAAACGAGGCAAACAGACGGAAGTCGTGGTCATCTTAAGCGAATATGATATAGTTGAGAAGGTAAGATTAACAGTCAGCGCTAAGCGCCCGCCTAGCACAACGAAAATTTCCTATGCAAGGTTAGCTTACCGATGGAAATGGCAGAGTGTGGCGCCATTGACACTTTTACGACCGCACTGCGTCAGTTGTTGGAGCACCGTCACATATATTGGCGGCCCACCGATTGTCTGTTCCCTCGATATCAAAGGTGCATTCAGATTCGGTGGATAGACATGGCACTTTGGACTGTCTACTCAGGAAAGGTTGTAACCTGAGAAACTATGTGAAATTATTATCGAGCATTATATGCGCGTAGCTCGGGCAGAGTGAGGGCTTACGGCAAAGTTGTCGTCGCCCTTTAATATCTGCAGCGGCGTGAGACAAGGA
>CALYDF020009378.1:0-10824 GCA_944474145.2 Dicrocoelium dendriticum
ATGTAAAGCTATTAAAATACTCCTCATGCTTTATATAGATAGTTGATGGATAGTGAATTAGGTTGCTCATTTCCTGAAACGCAGAATATCCAGTGTCAAATGCTATTCAATTGACAACCATTAATTCCGTACAGTCATTGGAGAATGTACAGGCTGATAGCTAGCGCAAGCCAGTATTTCACAATGCAGGTGATATATGCAGTCGAAAGTGGTCTTGCAGTCTAGGGTATTCTATACGAGATGTTTAAACATACCTAAAAATTAAGCTTATCTAAAGGTGTGTGGAAAGAGGTATTTGCAATAAATAAACCAGGTACATTGATCAACGTAGCAAACTGACAAATGTATATATCAAATAAACCTAAACGAAAAGGCCAAACAAAGCTGAAACACAAAGAAACATTACCAGGAAGCAAAAAGCAAGAGAATAGAATAAAGAGAGGTAAGCTGCATGAAAGGGTAAAGAAAAAATGAATATGTCGAGGGTCCATTTGAAATAGACATAGATTAGAATGCCAAGCGCAATTCCAAAGTTGACCACGATTCACATTGAATTGAACCTTGGTCATTCGATCAAGAGTAGACTAGATGACGCAAACAGAACTTAAAGTGCAATGCAGTGTTCCATTACGGGCAACTCGCATTTTCCATTTGCATCCGCTACAATTCTCTTGATCCAATTACCACGGTCCACTTCAATGGGTATATCGGACAACATTGAGATAGCGCATCGCAATTCATCCAGACAACATGTACTTTGAAATGACCTTCAACTGCGTTGGCCAAACGTTGTGCCAAGTGTTGCGCTTCGTCACCCGGTGGCTTTGCGTTAGCGTTCACAACTAACATCCCAATGGTCCCGGGTTCTTTGCCTGCAGCCTTATCAGATGAGAAGTGTTAACATGCAAACGCATCATAGTGGCGTAGTGTTTTCGGACGTGCAGCCCCCATTCGCTGTTTGCATCAGCTAGGTGACTATGAATCACGGTCAACCCTGGTCTTCAGCAAAACAAAGATTTCAATTACATTAATATGAATCAATATCAGAAATCCGTTCCGGGTGAAGAATTCTGTACGGTAAACTCTCATCGGACCCAAACGTTCACAAAACACTGATACTGTGGGGTAAGCGTCAACTCGGGATGGGATTTACTTCTGGACTGGTTGAATGATCAAAATCAAAATAACTTGGGCAAGGGATAGCGATAGTAAACCAATTAACCTAAATACACATGAATACGCAAAGCTCAGTTGTCCAAAGTAATTAAGTAGGTAAAATAACAGCCAAATAACGATATATACTAGTGTCCATTGGCCATAGTAGTTGTATCGGCCGTATGAATAGTTTTTGTATACATAAATCCGGATTCGGTTGATGAATGTAGATAGCCTCGGCGATGGGTAAAAATTCTTCACCCTGAACTGATTTCTGATATTAATTCATATTAATGGAATGGGAAGCTAGATTTCTGTTGATCACTTCAATATGAATCGCGATCAACATTGAAATTGCGCGTTGCAATCCATTTACACGACATTTACAAGGAAAGGACACTTAAAGTCGTTTATCATCCGTTGGGGCAAGCGCAGCCATTCGTGATCCACGAGGTTTGACAGAAGCGGTCACAACTGATATCAAATTGTCCTAGGTTTGATGCCTCAAATATTTTAGATGAGATGTATTATCTTCGAAACATGTCATAGTAGTGCAGTGTTTTCATGCTGGCAAAACAAGAAATTTCTATCTGCATTAGCTACGTTGCTGGTAACATAACAACCAAGGTGCTAGTAAATAGGAATCACGGTCGACCTCTAGATTGTGCGTCAAGATCTATCCACACCACGTGTACTTCAGAGTGAATTTCAACATTATTCATTACTCGCTATGTCAAGCGTTGTGCGTTGTGAATCAATGGCTTAGGAGTAGCGGTCAAAACTAACATATTAATGGTCCGGAATCTGACACCTGCCAACTTCGTCTGGTGAGATGTGATAACATCGGAACACCTCATATTTGCGTAGTGTTTCTTGTGGGCAACACCAAAATTCTATTTGCACCAGCTACCGTCGTTTCGTTGGAAAGACCAAGGTTAAATTTAATGGGAATCGCGGTCAACATTCCAATTGCAAGTCGCGATCTCTCTACATATATGTGTACTAATAAATCACTCTAAACATCGTTCAGTAACCGTTGTGTCATGCGTTACCCGTAGTGACCCTGTGACTTTGGATGAGCCGTCATATCTGACAGCTTTATATTTTTGCATGTTCGATGGATGTTAGCTCTAGCTAATGTGATGTATTTACATGGAATCGCATAATAGTATTGCTGTGTTTTAGGGCAGGCGACACCCAATTCCTATTTGCCTCACCTGCAGTACTCGGTATCGAAAGAGCAAGTTTCACTACATTGGGGATTGCCATCAACCACGTGGTTGCGCGACGCAATCTACCTAAACAAGGTGCACTTCTAAAGGACAATAATCATCGTTTATGAACCGTTGTGTCATAAGTGTCCGTAGTGAATCGGTGCTTAGGGGTATCGACCAGTACTAAAATCTCAATGTTCGCAGTTCGAATGAATGCTAACTCTAGCTGATGAGTTATTAATGATATGGAAACGCTTTATATTAGTGCAGTGTGTTCGGGCTGGCTACGCTTAATTCCTATTTGCATAAGCAACGGTCCTCGTGATCGGAAGACCAGGGTTCACGTTAACAGTAATCGCGGTCAACGTTGATATTACGTGTCGCAATCCATCAACACAACATGTATTTCGAAATGCACCTTAACATCGGTCATTAACCGTTGTGCCATGCGTTGTCCGTCGTGACCTGATGGCTTAGAGGTATCGGTCACAAATGACATCCAAGTGGTCCCTGCTTCGGTGCCTGCTAACACTATCTTATTACATGTGAAAACTTGGTAACACTTCGTAGCAGTGCAGTCTTTTCGGGCGGACAAACCACAATTTCCATTAGCATCCGCGACGGTCCTCGTGATCGAAAGACCAAAGTTCACTTCAATGGGAATCGTGGTTAACCATGCGAGTGCACGTCGTAATCCATCTACACAAAGTGTACATTAAAATGACCCGTAACCTCTTTCAGTAACCGTTGTGTTAAGGGTTACCTGTCGTAACTCGTTTGCTTATGGTTAGCAGTCACAATTAATATCCTGATAATCCCCGGTTTCGATGCCTGCTAACTCAGTCTGATGAGATGTGATACCTTCGAAACACGTCATAATTGTGCAGTTTTTCCAGGCGGACAAGTCTCAATTTCTCTTCGCAACAGGTACATCTTTATGAGGGAAAAACTAAGGTTCACGTCAAGGGGGATCTCGTCAAAATTGCGATTACGTGCGCCATTTATCCACAAAACTCGCACTTTAAAATGCCTCAAAACATGGTTTACAATCCTTATGCCAAGCGTTGCGAGTCTAGAGAAGATGGCTTAGGAGTAACGGTAACAAGTTACATCGCAATGGTCTCCGTTTCAATGCTTGCTTTCTCTATTTGATGAGATGTGATAACATCGAAGCACGTGATATTTGTGCAGTGTTTTGGTCGGACAGCTCCCAATTTCTCTTTGCATAAGCTACGTTCCACTTGATCGAAAAGGCGTTTTTCTCTTCAAGAAAACTGCAGTCAACTTTAGGAACACCCGTCGCATTCCATCGACACAACGCGTATTTGAAAATGATCTTCAAGTTCGTTCGTTACCCGTTGTTCTTTACGTTGCTTGTCGTGATCCGATGACTTAAGGGTGACAGTAACAACTAACATCACTATTCTCGCGTTTTCGATGTTTGCTAACTCTATGTGATGAGACGTAATATCAAGGAAAGGCGTCTCAGTTTTCGGACGGGCAAAACCCAGTTAATTTTTTGCAAATAAATTTGCTTTTACGGCAACAGATGAATATTTTACTCTTTATAGTTCAGTGCTCCTATTACCAATTCAATCCACCTTCCAAAATAATAACTCGATTTTCGCCCTTTAATTTCCTATATGCCTAAGCTTGTGAGTTTTTTGCATTCAGTTCATGTGCACGCACTTTATCAGGGTTAATCTAGAATCATTTGATTTTTACTTACTTGTTACTGTTAAATGTTTCCGCAAGTTGCTCGAACCTCAATCTTGACGAGAGTTGTGCTTCCTATCATAATATTTCCTTTAGAATTACGGCTAATCAATTATCTTAATTTTTTTCTATCCTGATCTTCTGCACAGACCGTCATTATGGTCCGCGTGTATGGGTCTAATTAGCAGCTTCATATATAATTCGAGTGACTTAATTACATTAGTCCTGGTTCCGTCCACACAAGCAGGTTAATTTCTGCTCATGTGTGGTAAACATTGAAGCAGAACACTGGCCTAGCTAAACAAAATGGACGTGGACGTGAATGAACTTACATATACAATTAACTGCGTATTAGAACGGATGGTCTAAAAAGCCTCATTTTGATATATCGATTTTCAAACCTATTAATTGATATACAGTATATATGTATAACGTTTTCTATCATATCCATGGCGCACATTCAGTGCAAAAGCTACTAACTGTTGCTAACCAGTTAATTGTGTTTATTGCTAACGATCTCTTAAATGTGCAGTATTGCAATAGAATAATAATTCATTGTGCTTCGCTTGCAAATATTCCTTAGACAGGAAAATCTCCGAAAAATTTTCGATCTATTACATGCCAATATTTTTATTCCTTTTATTATTCTACACAGCGATATCCTGAATGTCCCATTGTTAAGAGTTTGCCACCAAATTTGTATTTACTATGTTAGAACCCAAGAGCCAGGCGGTAATTGTTTACTGCTAAAGTGGCTTACACCATATGCGTTCGTCCATACCTTGGTGGCGTCCGCTCATCTGCGTGATCTCCATGGAATGTTCCCCAACTGGTGCTTGCCTCTTTATTCACTCCTCGTGTGCATGGAACTGTAATCCTGTTGTCATCTTTAACTTTGGGGTAGTCGGCATGGCTCGCTGTTGGCGTGTCATCTTGCACCGCCACACTACTTATACCCGGCGCAGTAGTATCTGCATTTAATCCACCGCACTCCTCCCCTCCAAAGGACTCGCGTCAGCTGCCTTCCGTCGAAGTCCTTCTGACGGCCAGGGATGTTCAGTGTATGAGCGTGTTTCCTCCTCAAATTCGTACCACTTCCTCAGCTCGCCGGCATTTACCCTCCGCGATTCACCTTGCTGAGCGATTGTATACACTGCGCCTCTCCGGTCGACTACCTCGTACGGCCCTTTCCACTTCACTAGGAGTTTCCTCTCCCTTGGCCTGCAAGTGGGATAGCGTTGATGGTCCCTGTACTTCACTTTCGAACCAATCTGAAACTCGATACTCCTTTGCTGGTCTGAAACTTCGCCATCCTCCGCGCCTGAGTCGCCTGTAGGTTGCGGTTGGCGGTCTCCCGGTTATTACGTTTCTCCTCGGGAGATATACGGCAAGTTGGCCACATTCAAATCTCTAGGTCCAGAGGTAGACGAGGTTGTCGACCGTATATCAAATGGAATGGTGATTTCTTTGTGGAAGCCTGTTTGGTTGCTCGATTGGCCAGCAACTCTAGCGGCAACGTTTCCTCCTAGTCTCCACTTTTGCTGCTATCCACACCTTGATTGTTCTATTGTAACATTCCGTCAGGCCATTTGTTTGCGGGTGATATGGGGTGGTGCGCAATCATTTAATGCCAAGTTTCTCCAAACAGTTCCGGAATTCTTTACTCTCGAAGCACGTCCCTTGGTCTGTTAATATGGCCTTCGGGATTCCGTGAGCTGCTACCAAGTGATTCATGACAGCATGGGTAACGGTGCTAGCCCGTTGATCCGAGATTCCTGTCGCCTCAACCCATCGCGTGAAGTGCTCCGTCATCAATAAAATATATTGGTTGCCACACCTGGTCAATGGAAACTGCCCCATCACGTCGAACGACCGAATTTCACCAATTTCTGAAACCGGGATCGTCATCCTTTGCTGCTGCATTCCTCGGCAATCCGTTTTCATGAGCTGACATTGTCTGCACGAAAGCACGCACTTCTCAACGTCCCTTTTCATCCCCGGCCAATACGCGCGTTGTTTCAGCAGATCGTAGGTCCTGGAACAACCTGTGTGCGCCATCTCGTGACAAGAAACCACCAGATGCAGACTTAGTTTCATTTGAATGACTGGCACCGAAGGGCTGCTACCTCCTGGTATTCACATTAAGATCCCTGCTTCGTCCACTTGCAGCTTTCCCAGGTCCTTTGCAAACGGTCCCAGCTACTTAAGTTGGTTTTGTTGAAGTTTGTCTGACCAGCTAATCGGGCAGTGATCAACTCTCGCAGGAGTTTGTCAGTACAGTGCTCAGTTGCTAACCGTGCTGGATCCAGCTCGCACAGTATACCGTTAAACCGAAAGCTACGCTTGGCAGGCCATCATCATATATCATGCGTGACAAGAAATCCTCCGTTTGATTTTCCCTCCCCTACACGTGTTTGATCGTGAAATCATACTCTTGTAGGCGCAATGCCCATCTCGCCAGCTTTCTGAGACTGAGACTGAGACTGTATTTAAGAGCAAGTAGAAAGGTTTCTGTACAACTCTATCGAATTACGAAAAATCAAAATTTACTTGTGAATCATCAGCAGTTGTGTCTGGTCCGTTAATCGTTTAGCCGTGTTCGGTTAGAAATTTGTACTAGCGTCATTATTTCCGGACATACAATGTCTTCTTTTGGCACTGTATGTGCATCGTTTCACAAAAGCACAGGTTTCCAAAATAATCGTCGATACGGGATTTAAAACACTTCACAGAATCGGCCTCTATTAATCCTTCTGGTAGTGTATTCCATAAGTTTATGATTCTTCGTTCGATACAAAGCTGATGTGAAACTTTGTTCATGCTGGGGACCCTGAGTTTGTAACGATGTCCTCAGGTGTTACAGGGTTCTCGCAGGTGAACGATTGGCCGCAGTATGGGGAAGTGATTCAAGTGTAGTACTCGATGGGTCATAATAAGATCAATTCTTACTCGGCGATAGGATGGTGTGTAGAGTCCGAGCATTTCACAACTTTTTCATATGGAAGCTTTCGTAGACTTGCAATCATTATAGTTGCGATATGCTGCATTTTCTCCAGTTTTTCAGTTTCCCATTGGGTTATCAGATGGTAAGCTGGGGCACCGTATTCAAGGATTGGTCTAATGAGCGAGGTGAATAGACGAGGGACGGTTTCTTCGGACCATGTGGTGAAACTGCGTCGTAATGCCCAGAGCATACGAAGTCCCGCACGGTACAATTTCTCTGTATTTGCTAGTGATATTAAATCATGTCGGGAGAGAACTCCTAAGTCTCTGACAGATGTGTTGGATGGAGCAACTGGCCGTCCAAGGTGTATGGTCGAGTGGCTCGACGTCTGGTGATACTGATGAACTCCGACTTGCTTGCGTTACGAGGGAGTTGCATTTCAGTGGACCACGATGACAGTCGTTCTAAGTCCTGCTGGAGGCGAGCGCAGTCGTCCTGGTTTTTAATGATCCTCCAGATATTCAAATCATCTGCAAACAGGACACATGGTGGCTGGAGCTGCTGCGGAAGATCGTTGATATGAATAAGAAATAATGCTGGCCCAAGTACAGTTCCTTGAGGCACGCCACTGGTCGATGGTAACCATTCTGTCAGATAGTCATTGACCTGTACTCTAAACCTTCGTCCCACAATAAACTCTTGTATCCACTGAATTAACGTGCCACCGATTCCGTATGTCCTCAGTTTGCCAAAGAGTACCTCGTGGTTCACTCTGTCAAACGCCTTACTAAAGTCGATGTACACCACGTCAACATCCTTCTGTTCATTGAGAGCTCGAACCCACTGGTAGTTTGCGTATATCAAGTTGGTGATGCAGGATCGCCCTTTCGTAAAGCCGTGTTGCGCTGGCGTCAATATGTCCATCGATTCGAAGAACGACAGCAGACACTTTTTCACAACCTTCTCGAGAACTTTGGATAATACCGAAGTCAAACAGTTCGGTCTATAGTTCTCTATTTTACTCGGATCACCACCCTTGGGAAGCGGTTTAACTATCGAGCATATCCAGTCGTTCGGGACGGATCCTTCAGAGAGCGATCTATTGAAAAGGTTTGTCACAACTGGTGAGATGATAATCGATAGGGACTTGAGTATTAGTGGGTGAAGTCCGTCTGGCCCGGGGGGCTTTGCACAATTGAGGTTGACGAGTAGCTGATGTACTTCGACTGCATCACATTGTAGGCTGTCGAGCAAGACTTGCGCAACCTGTGCCGGTACTGGAACAGCCGCCGGTTTACTGGAAAATGCGGTGAGGAAGTGCGTAGCCAGGGCGTCCGCTCGCTCCGCGCTTGAAATGAGTGTCTTCCCGTCTAAGCTCTCTAAGACCGGTAGGTCGTCTCCAGGTTTCAGTTGACGTTTCAAGTAGGCAAATATTCGCTTGGGTGCAGTTGTGGCCGAGGATGCTAGCTCCTCTTCGAACTGCCGGCGTTTCTTGATCTTTGCGGCGTTACATAAGTTACGCTGTTTCCTGTACACCGTGTAATCTTCATCACAACCCGAGCTGATGTATCTATCCCAAAGTTTACGACGTCGTCGCGCTAACTGTCGGTATTCCCTATCAAACCAGTGCGATTTGACAGGTCCGATTTTTGGATACTTAAGGGGAACGAACCGAGTACAGAGCGAGTTAAGCTTCCCCTTTATTAATGACCACCACGCCTCAAGTGGTAGTGTCCAATCAGTCTGACTTGCGGCTTGGACGAGTCCGTTGAATTCCGCCTTCCAATAGTTGAATGTCGGCTTCTGTTGATTGTAATATGGTAACGACAGTTCTAAGCTTGCTACAATAGAGCAGTGGTCACTGTTCGCCAGAGGTTCGATGACTCTGATCTCTTTTAGCTTCTGCTCGCAGCTCGTAAACATTAGGTCCAGACAAGATGCCGAGTACGGAGTTACGCGCGTCGGTTGGATGACATGTTGCGTTGCCCCAATTTCAATGGTCAATTTAGCGAATTGAGCCTCAACGTTGCCATGACCGGGAAGAAGTCGAACATCTGGCCAAATAATCTTAGGTAAATTTAGACCTCTCATCAGTAAGAACTGATGGCGGCTCATGTGCTTCTGTACATGTGGTATCCAATCGCAGCAACGGTTTAATGGGCTCCGGTAGATAACCCCCACAATTAGTTCTGCGCGCCTGAGACGGATTGTGCACCACAATTGCTAGCATACACTATCCTCGCTCCGATAGGTACTGATAAGTTTGCCAGATAGTGAAGATTTTATGTACAAAAGAACACCACCGTGAACTTTTGATTTTCGGTCACATCGGAAACAAGATTATCCTGACAACACGACTTCTTGGGGCATGATGTCGGAGTTCAGCCATGTCTCTGCAAGTCCTAAAATGTCCGGCCGCTCCGAGACAGCGAAGCGGCACAGTTCGTCACGTTTGTTCATTAGGCTGCACACGTTTGCGAATGCGACACGGAGGTCCTGGGAGGTACTGCGGGACGTGCCTGGAGGTTGAGCAACCGGTTGATACGGATTCGTACACCCTTCTTGATCACCCGAAAATTTACAACTTGTAATTCAGTCTCACCTTCCTCTGTACGGCGTTTGAGCTCAATGACCGCAGTCTTCAAACGATCCCTGTCCTCGGGTTCCAAATCTCGGTGGATGTGAAATTTTATGCCTTTCAGCCTTGGCAGACGAGACAGTATGAGCTGCGGCATATTAGGATTTGCAAAGGTGATCCTCAGAGGTCGACATGACTGGTTAGTTTTCTGGCCAAGTCGGATTACTTGTTTAATCGTCACACTGTCCTCGCCCCCATACAAGAGTCTATCAATGAGCCCCTGGAGGAACTCAACATCGTGATCATAACGTATCTGAGGGCTTACATCTTTTGACTCCGGTACGTGGAAGACCATGAGATTATGACGCCTCAGCGAAATCAGTGATGAACCTGTGGGAGCAGAACTAGAGGCGTTTAACCGGTTGGGTATTTGTTTATCAGAAGGTAACGTCTGAACTCGATTACGTGGGCCCTTTCGCTTTTGAGTGGTCCATGGATCCTCGGTGTTCAGAAGTTCACAGACAGGCTCTGAGAAATTCACGGACCGATCAGTGAAGCGGCATTTCGTAGCTTCTGAGTCTGAGTCTTCCGTCGGTGGGAAACATTGAACCTGGGTTTCGGCCGGGGTCGAAGACGCTGGTGGTGGTGCAGATCGCGGAGAGACAGTAGAAGGCGAGGTGACAAAGGTACTTTCACGAGGGCGTTTGATCCCACGTGGTGAACGGTTTGTTTCTATCTGAAAGAGAGATTTTTCCGTAGTTGTTTGCGGTCGCTGCGTATTCTGATGTCTTGTACCGCGACATTTATCACATATAACTTGAAAAAACCGATGTCGGATGTCGAGCGATTTTCGAAACACGTCAATGATAAGCCAATGCACGAATTATTGGAACAAAACATCACAGCTGAAGCATCGAAGTGCATGAGCCTTATTTTCCCACAACCTTCGAACACGAACCACAAGTAGCTTGAGACGGCATCACAAGCTAGAGCAAATCTAAGATGGCGGACAGAGATGGTAGTATGGCAAATCAGTAGAGATCTCCGGAATTAGCCAAAGAATAGCTCCCAAATTTGCACCGCTGGAAATACGCCAAAGAAGAATAATGGTGCACAATTTCCACACAGATAAAACGCTGCAAACACAGTACTCCTGAGGTAAAAGTAGTATCCCAGCACACGTTGATCCAAAAATCCGCGGCGTCCGTGGGTACAGC
>CALYDF020009379.1:0-10824 GCA_944474145.2 Dicrocoelium dendriticum
CCCTGTCCTCGGTCGACTTAGGACCGAGGTCTGTATAGATATTGCTATTCGTAATCCACCCACACTTCTAGTACACTGCATGCCACTTGGATACTACACTCCTATTTAGAATTGACTCCGCCCGTGGATTTGACAAAAGATAATGCAAATCGTCATACGAAATATACCGAATAGTTGTGCATGTCACAGCGACGTACTAATCACGGACAAAGCAATAGTAGACCAACTGCCCACTCTTGATCAGGTCCTAAACTAATGTTCCGAAAACCGGTTGCGTGTGAAGCGACGCAACTGTGCCTATCTAGTTTATACCTTTGATAAGCTTGGATGTAGATGAGATAAAAATAGAGTGCGTACACGTAAAGACAAGCTTGATCCCATCATTATTGCACACAGTCCACACAAGGAACACAGTTACGTTCTTCCGTTGGGATCATTTCACACTACCGTCGTTTCTTACCTAACCTGACCGCTGTGATGGCATCTCATTATGATTATTTTAAGCAGGATGTCAAGTGGTCACGGACAAGGAACGAAATACAAGCAACGTAGAAGGCAAAGAATATACTTGTTTCCTCAGCTTTAATGATGTATTATGATCCAAACTAATCTCACGTCTTACAACGTGATGCCTCAAAATTTGGTGTGGGAAGATTTCTATGACATTATATTCACAATGGAACCATCCGTACTATTGCCCTTGAAACTCGAATACTACGGACGGCTGAGAAGAATTAAGCGCAGCGGGACAAAATGGCACTGGCCGTGATACGTGGAGTTACACGGTTCCATCAATACCTGTGGGGCAATCGGTTTGTGATACAGACAGATCATGAACCACAGCTTTTGTTGCTTGGTGAGTGAAGAGGTATAGAACAAAGCAATGCATCCCGTATTATACGATACTCACTCATCCGTTCTGCTTACAACTATCGAATTCAATACATCTCTGGTTCCCACAATAATATAGCCGGTGCCGTTAGTAGATTGCCACAGGAAGTGAAAAATAACGAACAAGTAATGAACAGACCGAGACACGGTCCCGTAAACTGTAAAGCATATGTTACTCGATTGGGATTCCCGATCCAATGAGGTCCTACATCCGTACTTCAATTACCGATTGGAGCACAGGTTGCATAAATGATATAACAGGCGTGGATCTCGTATCTTTATTCCTTCTGATCTCAGATCAGCCATATTGAGAGAAATACTTTTTGCTCATCCAGAAGTTGTCCGCGTGATGTCGTTGGTGGGCAATTGTTCAAAATACCGAAGCTCTGTTGAAAGCTTGTACTAGATGACAAAAATACCAGAAAGACCAATCAGCAGTTTAGAATCGAAACTTGGAGCTACCTGGCGATTCATGAGAGCGTATTCACACATAGTAATTACGTCCGATTTAAAAATGAAAGGCTATTACATTTGGTAAATGTGCACTCATAATGTAGCTATGTACATATGGTACCTAACGCTACTTTGCATACTACAACTAATAAACTACGCACTTGCCTATCCATATTTGGCATGCCAACAGTGTTAACTGCAGCTAACGGTCCAAAATTTACGAGTGTAACATTCAAACAGTATCTGCAGCGTAACCTCATCAACCATCTGACTTCTACACCAAATAATCCGTTGGCCAATGTTTTGGCAGCGAGCGGTACAAGCCTTGAAGTACGGCCTTCTGAAGTAAAGACAATGATCTTTGCACACCAGACAAGATTGACTCTTTTTCTCTTATCGTGTCACACCCTTGGAGTCCATCGGCAAAAGACCTTGAGAAGCAATGTTTTGACGTTCCCTACACACAACGTTAAATGTATTATTTCCAGACTCCAGTCAAGCCAAGCGTTTCGAACAACAATGCATGCACCAGAGTGGACACGTATGCGCTAAAGCCTAGAGTCAGGTTGGTAAACAAGCTTTGTTTACGTATCTCCACATAAGCCTATATGGCAACCCGGAACCCCGTGGCCAGTTCACGAACGGAAGCCGATATACAACTGGAAACCGGAGAAAAACATACACCGGCACTATGTCTTCATTGTTCCCCGTGGAGTCGCGGTATTAGACCACGAGATTCAAAAGACTGATAGAAAAAAACACTGAGACGGCTAACAAAACCCAGTTGGTTGAAGCTGTTATACTGGTCGCTGTTTGGTGGCGATGTTCACCCAGACTAATATAGCTTAACAGTTTACAATCACGCTTTTATCTGCCACGTGAACGGAGGTTACGGATATACACAACCGATGCGTCATGCTTCACCCAACAGTTACAAGCACTATAGTGCTTGTTTATCATTGGTTCGTTTGATCCTAAATGTTTTTCTTTGGCTACGGATAAGAGTGGATTGCATTTTCATACGTACCATCCGGCTTTAGTGTTTTTGCTACGCCAAAACAGACTACGGGGCCATACACGGATTAGTAATACACGATCCGTACCTAACATGGACCAGTTATGTTGGGTGTTTGGACAAATAAATTGCCCTATTTTCCGGCAATTGCTTCGTGCCTATGTTCGTACTAATGTAGCATAAGTAATTCAAGCCTGGCACCCATTGCAAATAAATGACCTTTATGCATTGGAGCAACCAAACATTAAGCAACCAATACTTTATTGCGATGCAGGAGAGGCTGCAAATATTGGGGTATTTAGCGAACCCTACCGCCGCTAGCGAGGTACCCTGCCAATGATGGACTTAGTTATGCACCATCCACATCATCTGTGTCACTTTTTATTGCAACTTACCTGTACTCGCAACTTAGCAAGCCACTCACTAAAACTGGCAGTAGAGTACAGCCGCCTGGAGTGAAGCAGCAACTTCCTTTTCGTCCGCCGGTTCACCATGAAATGCTTTTACAGCATCCGTCGTTGCTGCACCCACAATAGCCATACTTACAAGACTTTTGGATAACTCATTTAGTCACATACCATTTGTTACGTAGTATTACCTCATGCTTTTGCTGTGAAAATACACCGAACACAGGACAACAGTGAAACAAACGATAGGTCACTATTTTAAACCTAAATAAGCTACTGATTTTAATTTTTGATAAAACAGCAAAAGCACCCAAAGGGACAAACACTGCATTGCATCTTAACCCGTATAAAGTCATTATTCACTGTTCATTGTCTAAAGTGTAAAGTCCTTCATTTGCCAACAAAGAACTTTTCTTTCAATGTTTTTTACGAAAACAAAATTAGTGCTATCTAAACGGCTTGAAACGCAATGCCTCCTATACCGCGAAAATACGCAGAGTAATTTTTTGTTGGATTGAACTCGATGTTGGCTAAGAAAAGATAATCGTTCATCGCGCGTTCTTTACACTCATGGCTAGTTGCAACGTTAAACTGACAACCACGGTATCGGAGAAAATCTACAATCAATAAGCCTTGCACTTCGCATCGGTTTCGCAGGTGAATTATCTGGTGTTAATTTGATTTTGAACAGTATGCAAACTTTTAGACAAACCTAGAAAAATCTTAAATTATGTATGTCGTACTCCAGAATTCACATAGTTCAGTTATGGCGAAATGGTTGTAAAAATTAATCGGGTCAAAGAACTGAACCTTTCAAGTATTAACATTGTTCGCCAAATCCTCCATATTGTCTTCCGTGCCAAAAATATTTACGCATGACACGTTTGTTGCCCCGTTCTCATACGCAGGCGCAGTGTTTGTATGTAGCAATAAGCTGGTGATCGATGTGGTATTATTTAAAATGCCAAGTTTTGCTGTCGTGGAAGATGACCACTTACGCTGCGTCATACTGTAAGGTTTGATGGCTTTATTTAGTTCATTTGGTGAATACGATTGGCAAGGTTTGGGTATCACTTACATCAGGCAGCTAATAACCTCTCACAGACATTCAAGGTCTTGCAGCACAAGTTCCATGAAAAGTAAATCCTAGCGATTAATTTGCTGAACCTTTTGCTGTGAGGATGCGCTCTGCATATCGAATTATGCGAATCGGAAGCACGTGTTACTTAACGACAACATGTGTCATTATCCAAGGCAACAATGCCATTAAGGAAGAATATACCCGCGAAAGCTTTCGTATGTACTGAGTAAAATCAGATTTGTCGAACTGGAAAAAAGGAAGGAAATCTTTTACGAACTACATGGAACTACGTTATAGCGGGAATCCGCGTTTTGCACCATACAATCAAGCAACTTCAAGCTATACCTCTAAGTACTTGAGGTTTAAGGTAAGCGTTATTACGATGCGCTGCAGATGGAGTATTTTGACACCCTCACTTTCCTTTTAGATACATCTGCCACACTATTGGGATTAAAACAATCTGTTTACACCGCTAGTAACCGCTTTTTAAAACTTCGACGACAGCCGACACAAGGCAAGAATCTGTCAGAAATGCGGCACAGTTAGCGATCCGTGTACAGACCAGAACATTTGCTTGACGCATACTTACTTATCGATGCGTCAGAGAAGAAAGCGAACTATAAGAGTTATGTTCCAGGAAATGGGTATGGCCAATATAATTGTTTGTAAATAAACAATGTGGAACTCAGAAATATTTGGCATGATGAATCAATGTAGCTAGGGTTAGGTTGGTGAAGCGGCTACGATCAAAACGGCGAATTGATAAAAGGACCATCGTTGTTGCAATCGCGTCTTTCAAGCCTAGCCATGTATATCGGTAATGCAATGTTTATTTCAAGCCAGGAATAGTAGAAATGAATTAACCCGAAGTTCAGTCACGGTACCTACGAAGAAAACTAATCTCGGGTTAAGATGAAATCCAGTTCCGTCGGGCGGCAATGTAACAGCAAAATCAGTACTAGAAGACGATAAGTTAAATGGATGAATAAGCAGTTCTTGTCTTAAGCAGGAAACAATTTTGGGAAGTTTCAAAATTTTAACTCTTCAGTTAAAATATGGAAAGGCAACAAGCTCAAATTTCACAATGTTTGAGCAATGTCCCACGCAGTGCATCCTAAATTAGAGGCAAAGCTTCGAAGTTTGCAACCGAAAGGATTCATAGTTAAAGTGCAACATTCCGAGCACTGCACCGTTTTACACCAACTCAAGCCTGACGGGCCTGCCTGCATCTACGAAGACTACAAACTGACAGCCAGCTACAGATTATAAGTATGAAAATGTTCTCTGAAGTTCTGAGGACTTATGGGCGACAGTTGGTAGTGGCTAAATATTTTACTAACTTGGGTTTCGTTCCACGTGTTTCCAAGTCTGATTTGACAGTAACCCAAGCCAATGACTAAAATGCCATGAACCTTGACTTATTCATCACACATTTTGGTTGTTCAGGAGCAATTAAACACCAAGCGTTTTGCAGAGGGTACTGAATAACATGGCTAAAAGTATACCGTCTAATTTCACACACGTAAACGATATCTTTGTTTTCATTTGCCGTGACATTAATCATCCTAAGACTTTATGTACGAACTTTTTGCTTCAAAAATATTGTAAGGACAGAATGCTTCGTCGAAATGTGAGTTCCTATCGGATTCTGATGAGCACCTTAAGTACAAGTTGACAACTTGATTCTGCGGTCAATTTACCTGGTATAGAGCTGATTCGGAACGACAGCACTGCAAGAGTTGGTAATGTGATTCCATGGTACTAGGCTTACTTCCATTGTAAAGTTATTTATTTCCCACAAATCCGTACTTCTGTACGCTTTGTGCCAGCTATGTTTGCGGAACGACGACATTTGTCAAGCAGTTGTAATTTTCCGCCTGCTAAGCTCCACTTGGGAAATGGACTCCACCTTGCACCACGTTCTTCAGGTCACTTTCAACGAGTCGTACAGTCAAAGTTCCATAACAGACAACTTTAATATATACAAACTGGAAACGGCGGCTATCAGTAAAACACAATTTAAAGCCTGTTTACATGAGATAATATCCAGCAAACTCTGTACAATCAGGTTGCATCTACCGCCAGATTTCCGAATGCTTATAGGCCGTTGATACTTGATATTGTGCTCAGCAACGAAGAATTAATGGTCGACTGAATATCTACTAGCACACCTACAGGTCGCAATGACCAAGTTGCTCTATTGTGGGACTTACAATGATATACGGAATGTCCTGAAGATGAGGATAATAATGTGCATATTGACGCGCACAACAACGCTTGTTTAGTATGCATCTTAAACCACCTTAACTAATTGCCCTTCAGAAATCGCCTGTGAAACGAGCACAAGGAGATTTAGCATATTGTTAGTGCACGCATTAAAAGCGAAATTATTCTATTCTCAACACAAAAGCAAGTTAGCTCTGAGGCGCAGAATACGTGAATGCATTTACTTCAGGGTCTTAGCATGGAGGGCTCATAAGGAGAGCCCGAATTTTAAGCATAGAAAGGATAGTGACACAACGTTGCGGTTGCGTGACATTGATCATCGAAGAAAGGGTGATGCTTCAGCAGCTGTTAATGAAGTGATTCTATACGCACCTAAAACTGCTACGCATGCATTTACGTGACCCGCGTAAGATGCAGCGCGGAATCCAAAACTGGTCACGGCTGTTGCGGGCATGCGATCAGCATAACAAGTAGACGACCTCTCCTTTTATTATTCACATTCGTTCCAACACGTAAGGGTACCGATAATTATCGCTGTTTCTAGTGTCACACCGCCAGGTTTATCGAACATCACATTTACTGCAGAAGCTTTGTTAAATATGTTGTTCTCCATGAGTAAATACAACAATTCTGGAGGCTATAACATTCAACTTAATATTTTATAGGTAACTGCCATTATTTTAGCCAAACCTCTTGCTATTATCTATCGGTTTGTATAGAAGAGAATCAAATAATAAGTATGCGTCTGGTCATCACATCTACTCAGCAGGGAAGCAGCCTTACAACCTCCTTACTGTTAACATCCAATAACGCTGTTTCTTGTGTTTCCCAAGTTAGGGAGTCGATCATTGCTGATGAACAAATGCTGTACCTAGAAAAATAAAGCATAAAATCGCCGGCGCAACGTAGCTCCCGATAGAACCGCTCATACATCTAAATATCTTACTTGCGCACCATAGCGGGACTGAATCACTTGATGGTGGGGCTAGAGTCGATCTCATGTACCTGGGCTTCCTAGGAGCTTTTGATTGCTTGACCACTGAATTCTCTTCCATAAACATTAGACATACGACACTGGTGACCCACTGCTATGTTAATTAGGCATAGTTCTACACAAGCGTCGGTTGGAGACAAGATTACAAGGACGCCTCTTCGAACCCATTGAGGTGGAGTGCGGTGTACCCCAAAACTTAAGACACCTCTATTCTTAGTTTGCGTAAGTTAGCTAGAGAGCTTAAATATTTCGCTTCATAGTATGCAATGAATAAGACAAGATATGGTGAGCGGTCAAGGAACCGGAAGACCACGTAATGCTCCAGCGCAACTTCAACACCACTTTGAACAGGTCAGTTCAAAATACCCTACCATTCAATATAGAATTATGTCGCGCTATTCAAATATGCCATATACTTGACTGCGCATATTGGCTTGGGTCACAAGTATTGTAAACCGCTGCCTAGGAATGCGTCTCTGTTGTACCTGCTCAAATTGAATGTAACAGCTCAAAACTGTTTGAGACGGTGAGAAAGGACAAAACGACGTATGTTAAAAAGGCTAAAGAACTGCCATCCGACAAAATGACACATGGCCAGATAGATCAAGATCCAAGTTCAAAACGGGTCAACAATATCTACGCAAGGTTAAGAAACTACAAATAAGAAAAGGCTCACCGCCACGTAGCGATGTAGAGAGCAAACTGAGGATGCAAACATTTCATTGTTCTATTGAGTAACAAAGGTACCATAGGATGGAGTTCCACTACGACCAACGGTCCCTATCCAAAGAACCCTCTACTTTAAACTAGCCAAGGATTTGTGTAGGAGGTTTAGAAGTTTGATTGCTGGATCCGAAGATGGCATAAAAATGATGAACAATTTCCCAACAAACTTCGTAGTTTCAGAATAGAAGACCACGAAATAATGCTTGAATTTGATGCCATCGCCCTCTTCATTTCAATCGGTTAGGAATTGGCTATAGAAATCTTCATGAAAGTACTTGAGAAGAAACTAAGCCCAACGACAACCATGCGACTCGAAAGACTTTTGGAACTCCTGTACCTTTGTATGCTCACTTAGTTCCGCTTTGATAAGCAAGCGTATCAGCAACTGAGAAGTACACACATGGGGCCACAATTTTGGGGCTTATTGAGGAAGCCACATTACAGCAATTTGTGCGCATTACACTGCCATCTATCCGCCCAAAGCTCTAGATACGATACGTTGACGGCACATTAGACATAGTAAAACGGAACAGAGTTCAGGACACGCACGATTGGCCCAACCTCACACGCGAGGATATCAAATTTGGGACTGAATTAGTTGTAGACAATAAGCTACCATTTTTATTTTTAATAGTCACCAGGAATTCCGACAGATCTCTGCATATATGCGCACATCGGAAGGGAACGCTTACGGAGGAGTTTTTAAACTACCACTGCAACTAATTGATGACTCACAACATGAGCTGCCTTCAAACCGTGTTTAAAAGTACGGAAACGCACTACAAATCTCGGAAGCAGGATGAGAAGCATTTATAGCGTGTGCTTAGAAACTACAGTTATCCGAGAATTTTCATCAGAAGAAGATAAAATCAATGATTATCTCAATAATAGCAGTAGTCACCTGGGCAAGCAAACAAACGAATAGTGCCCCCTTACATCAGAAACGTCTCCAAACTAAGTGGAAGATTGCTGTAGTCAAACAAAATATCCGTAGCTCACAAACCAAATGTCAACCTAAGGAAATGGATCTCAAAACCCCAAGAGAAAGTCCATCAAGCCGACCATTGAAATGTCGTCTAGCTGATCAAATGCAGCGATTGCGATAAAAACTACATCGGACAATCTGGAAAAAAGCTTTGTACACAAATCACGGAACACTAGGCGCCTGTCAGAACATGGTCCGCAGTCATTGTTTTCTGCGCATAAAGATTAAGAAGGCCACCAATTACGATCTAAGACCTTAGCCCATGGAAGTATGAAACACGCGAGGGAGTTTTTGGAAGTCTGGTACTCTACAACGAATTCAATCAGTCGACACATTTAACTAGATGTGGTATACGCAACAAAGTTGACAAACGTTCTCCAACTCGATTTATTAAATCCGTTGAAACGTGTGATCAGACAACCAGAAATGTCGACAGGCTCGCTCACATGAACAAGCAGACAAAGGCTACGAAACACAAGCGGTCAAGGTCAAAGGCTGCCTGCTCATTAGCGAAGCTGAACGCGAATCGAAGTCCAAACTAACAGGATTGCTCATCTCCACGGACGACCAAGGCATGTGAAAGAGCATACTCACTACGGTTAGCGCACTCTCTCCGTGGTTCCTTTACGCTACTACCCTCCACTCAACTACGCACTTATGGTGTCACCTCCATTGGTGTCGAAAGCTTTGCAACAAAAATGCCTGGTTCAGCAGAGTTTTCATCAACTAACTGAAAATCCTGATAAAGCAGTTTTAAATGTAATTAAGTTTCATGAAATAATTCAATCTGACCAATTGTGCGTAGTTTTCTCTTTTCTATCCTTCTAAAAATTACGGCCATTTTGACCAATAAATGGGTTAGGAAAAAATGCTAATTAATTTGCCGTCACAATGTTTGCCCCTGAAACGCTTTCTCCATACACCCTTTTGTATTATATATAATATATTCGCTGTGTCAGACAATAAATTCCTTCTGATAATCGCGCTAAATTACGAGCATCGTCTATGAATACGGTATAATTTTAGCAGAAGGAAATTGGGTGCAGCACACAAGAAAACACTGCACAATCACGACGCGTTTCGAAATAATTTTATCTCCTCAGGTGTATACAGTAGGGCTCCTTCCCGCAACCATAGGAATAGTAGCTAAAACCTCTACTTCTATGGCTACCGGGTCACGTTGGGCAACGGAGGGACAATGGTAAATGAAAACTGGTGGGTCAACTTTGGACTACACATGGCGTGATTGGATTTCGACGCGCAATCACCAGTTGAAACGCTGTGATTCACATTGTAATGAACATTACGCAATGCGGTCGATAAGACCCTACCCAAAACAGATGGAAACTGGTTGTTGCCCACCCGAAAACACTGCACAACCACGACGCTTTTCAATGTAATTTCTTCTCATCTGGTGGAGACAGCAGGCCTCGATCCCGCGACCAATAGAATAATAGCCGAAACCTCCACAATTTTGGCTCCCGGTTCACAATAGGCAAAGATGGGGCACAACGGCAAATGACTAATTAAAGGGTCAAGTTTGGACTAAACGTTGGGTGATTGGATTGAGACGAGTAGTCCCAAGTAATGGACTGAAATTCACATTAAAATGAACCACAGGCACCGTGATTGATAAGACCGTAAAACAAGAAGATGGAAATGGGGTGTCGTACACAAGAAAACGCTGCAAACCCACGATGCGTTTGGACGTAATTCCATCCCCTAAGGTAAAGAGAGCTGGCCTGGATCCCGCTAGAATTCCATTAGCAACAACGCTTGGAAAAAGCAGAGATTAAGTTTCACTGCAATGTGAATCACAGTCCATGATATTGAGATTGCGCGTCGCACACCTATCACACAACAAGTAGTATAAAATTTAGCATTCCATATTTTATTTACCTATCTGCCAACCGTTGCCCTCCGTGCCACGTTAGCCAAACGGGTAGATGTTTTGGCTACTATTCCAATGGTCACGAGATCAAGGCCAACTGTTTCTATCTGATGAGAAAAGATTACATCGAAAAGCGTAGTGGATGTGCAGCGCTC
>CALYDF020009380.1:0-10842 GCA_944474145.2 Dicrocoelium dendriticum
ACACGCGTGCCGTGCGTGCTACTGGTTCATTTGGATTATTTCCCTCTATCCTCTCTCCATCTTCTCGCAGCGTTGTCACTGTACGCTCATTCGAACCGGATTTACCAGCTCTACACAGTGATCCATCATACGTGGAAATATCTTCTACGATTAGAAGCTGTGCCATCAATAAGCGTTTTTCACTGGCATCTGTGATTAAGCGCAAGCGTTTAACTCAATCGTATTGAGCCGATTGCCATTCTGTGTGACACCATTCGATACAGAATTCTCGAGGCAGGCCGAAAAACCTAAGCTTACTCCGATCCAGTGTTTCTCAACACAGCTGTGAAAGAATCTGTGATCTGTCAATCTTTGTTCAGCGCTCTGTTCAGGTTCCAGTCACTCGCCATTCCTTGTGACCTTGTCAGCCAGTGCGGCTGCATTACCCATCACACGGACCGCGCGACCACGCCGACCGCTCATTTGACCTTGCAACCACCACGCTCGCCTGACTGATGTGCGCCGCTCGCAAAGCTGTAAAAGTACAGAACGCTAACCAACCCACTGGGTCAGGTAACGAGACCGAATTGAATGGCAGAAAGGCGAAACCGAAGAGACTCCCATCGAAAGGCATTTGCGGGTTAGGAGAATGTCATCGGGTAGTAAAAATCGGTCTGGCTTGTTCGCACTGTTTAGCATGGTACCATACGAAATGTGCAAATGTGTCCTAACAACAGTTACGGGAGCGAAATAGCTCCCAAGATGCATTTTGGTTCTGTACTGCGTGTTCCACCATCCCCCTGGTTAAGTGCTTGCTTATCCTAGCTGAGAAATGCGACCGGTTAATCGCAGAAGCAGAGCAGAGGATAAACAATGAGATTACTTCAATGGGAGCGAGTATGGACCACAGAAGCGTAGCGGCTGCTAAGCAACGGAATGCTGAACAAATCGCTTCGCCTGCACCGCAATCAGCCATGTCACCATCTCCGTTGTCTTCTCCAACTTTGGTAGAACGCCGGGCGAAAACAGACTGTACCTACGTGAATCAAACAGTACTCACAGCAAAGAAAATCAGGCACCATTCAAAACGTCTGGTTAAGCAAATTCCACTAGACCTGACATCTAGTATTACCAAGGATGGAGCAGCCAAACACCAACCCTTGATACCTGTAGCTCAAATATCTCTTGCCGAGACTAAGCCTCCCAGAACATCGGTTACATATGCAGAGATTGCTGCAAGGGTCCACCGAGAGGCCGCCGTTGCGTCCTCTTCCATTGTAAACATCGTTAACGCAAATGGAGAGAAAAACAGCAAACAATCACTTATCAACAAGTCAAGACAAATGAGTACCATGCCTAGTAGATCGATTAAAAAGGGATCCAACAACAGTGCCCGGACTGTTGTATGCTCAAATGTCCCTGAATCTACCGCCATCACATTGCGGGATAAGTTATCAGACGACCAAGACTAATGGAACTCATTGTGTATGCAGACGAATATCAAAGCCAAGCCCGTAAACTTGTTACGAATTACTCGTCATCCGAACTCGCCACACTATGGTGAACCCAGACTTATTCGAGTAACTCTAGGATCCTCCACCGACGTGGAAAATGTTTTGCTCTCCGCAAGCGCGCTAAAACACGAACCCTGTGGGATACGTATCTCTCCTGATGTCCCTTGGAGCGCGCGACAATCAAAAAGAAACACCGAAGAGGGGCACAGCAAGCAAGACCGCCTAAACACAGTCTTCATACATGGCGTGCCAGAACATCCTTCTAACCATGTTCAAGATATCGGAAAGCACAATTTAGAACAGTGGCGGTTCATTCGTGAAACACTTTCTTTGGATGATGTTGTGACACTATCGCTCACTAGGATACCTCTCTCACCGAATTATAGAGGATGCGGACCTAGAATCCTAAAACTTGTGGTTCAGTCAGAGCAACAAGCAAAGGATGTGTTGGATCGATGGCGGAGAAATCGGAAACATCTTCCTTCCGAAATTCGGTTAAAGGTCGCAAACACTTCGCACAGCTCAAGTATTAAAGCAACTGAAGCAGCAAGCATACCGACGGATGTACAGAAGTGTAACTTGACTGCTGCTTTAATTGACTCTGAAGTAGGTTTAAACGAAGGCTGGGACGCACCTTGGCCGAATCAAGTTGCAAACGAGGTATCATTGACCCATCAAAAAAACGAATAACTGCCGACCTCCCATCGGTCGGCATTCTCCCACACTTGACAGCTTCATCTCTCTGCGGGCTCCTAGAGACCGAGAAACTGGTCTGCTTGTATACAAATGCTCAGGGACTTTCTAACAAACTGGCTAAACTGAAAGATCGCCAAGCTTCCGGCTCGTATGATGTCATTGGTATCACCGAGACATGGTTGCACACGGGAATGACGGACGCTGAAGTGTTGCTACCCGGCATGTTGCTGATCCGGAACGATAGGCTCACAAAAGGAGGAGGGGTAATCCTGTACTACCGAAACGACTTACAGTGCGAAGCCGTGGAGGATTCAGATTCGCAGTTCCCCGACTCTCTTTGGTGCCGGTTGCAGTTAAAAGGCAGGGACGCTTGCCTTATTATCTTGGTGTACCGCGCCCCTAACTCAACACGCGAAACCGACTACCACCTAATGGCTGCTTTAAGGTGCAGTTTACAACAAAAGTACACTCACATTCTTATCATGGGTGATTTCAACGTACATTGTTTAGAAGCCCCTGTCACAACCGGCGAACAATTCAAAATCGATTTACAAGATCTAGTAACTACTGCTCCTCATTAAAACCACATCACTTTGCCCACTCGGTTCAGAACTGGTAACCGGCCATCTGTGTTGGATCTTGTGCTTACCAACGAAGAGCATATGATTGATGCGTTGGTTTTAGACTGCCCGTTGGGTCGCAGTGATCACGCAGTCATCAGTTTCAACTTCGTCTGCTATGCAGAATATCGGAATGATAAAGATGAGACTGTGCGAACCATCACAAGGTACGACCGACTCGCCCGGCTAGTCAGCGCCACAACATGGTCTTTCCTCGAAGAAGAACCCCCGGAAGTCGCCTGGCTCGAGTTCGTCAACACATTCAGTCAGCTGATTGCACAGGCTTCAGAGATAAAAGCTTGCAATAAGTGCAAATCAGTTGTTTTCGTTAGGAGCAGAACCCGAAAATGGATGACAGTACGCAACGCAGCATGGCGAGTGTACAGAGAAGCTCCAGCACCAGAAACGTGGGACAACTACGTAGCCCAACGTAACCACTGCACACAACTGTTAAGAGAAGACAAAGCCGCCTATCAGCAGAACATCGCGAAAACCTTCAGTGCTAACCACAAACTGCTGTACAAGCAAGTTAATAGCCTACGAAAGGTGAGGCAAGGATTTCCTCCACTCAAGACGGCTGATGGCCCAACAAGAACGTCTATGGAAGCTGCAAACGCACTGCAGATGCAATACGCCCCCACGTTTCAAAGGATTTTGCCACCAAGCGATCTACCAAGCTTTGTCTTCTGCTCACCAGGCCTAACCCACATCAATTTTACCGCAGAGGCTGTATTGCAAAAGCTGACTTCTCTACGCAAACACAGCTCGCCGGGTGTCGACGCCATTCGTCCTGAGGCATTGGGAGTAGCAGCAAACCAACTGGCAGGACATTTAGCTCAGTTTTTCCAGCACTGCTTAGACCAGAACCAAGTTCCTGCCATGTGGAAGCTTGGAATAATAAGCCCGATTCACAAAGGTGGAAGCAGATCTGATCCCTCCAACTACCGTCCAGTAACCCTTCTTCCTATACTCTCCAAGGTCATGGAATCCATAGTTACCGATGCACTGGTGTGTTATCTGGAAAACTGCAACCTCATCACTCCTGAACAGCACGGTTTCCGTCGACAGCGGTCATGTACAACTAATTTACTCATTGCACGCAGTAGTTGGACCGAGGCAGCCGACGCTGGAGAAGGTGTTGATGTGATCTACCTGGATTTTTCCAAGGCTTTCGATCGTCTAGACCATCGGATACTACTATCCAAGCTGCAGCATTACGGGATCGGAGACCCTCTTTTAAGCTGGATCGTCAACTTTCTATTTCAAAGGCAATTAGTGGTCAGAGTTCGGAGCTCTTTATCGGACCCCATACAAGTCGAGTGTGGTGTGCCGCAAGGCTCGGTTCTAGGTCCACGTTTGTTTCTGGTGTTTATTAATGACCTTGCACAGGGAATCGCTTCAAACTTCCTAATGTTTGCCGACGATATCAAGATCTGGCGCAGGATCCAGGCGAACGCCGACCAACATGTGCTCCAAAGTGACTTAGATACAGTGTATCAATGGTCCATCCAGAACTTATTGCATTTCAACGTCAGTAAATGCAAGGTGCTTTCCATCCGACATCAGGGCAGCTACTCATACCGACTCGGAACGGGTGTACTGCAACAATCAACTCTCGAACGTGACTTGGGTGTCCTGGTTCAAGATGACTTGGGTTGCTCCAGGCAATCGGAAAAGGCCTCTAAGACCGGGAATCAACACGTTGGGCTGTTGAGGCGGGCGTTTGGACAAATAAACAGCTCCATATTTCGACAAATGCTCAGTGCGTATGTTCGCCCCCATGTCGAATGTGCAATTCAAGTCTGGCATCCATGGCTGAAACACGACCTTAATGCACTGGAGCAGCCTCAACGTCGGGCATCTAAGAACGTAACTGGAATGCGCAATCGGTCCTACCAGGAGAGGCTGCGACGACTAGGATTGTTCAGTGGAAGCTATCGCAGGCTACGAGGCGACCTGATTATGACATACTTGATTCTGCGAGACCCACATCATGTGTGCCGCCCTTTACTGCAACTCAGCAGCAATACAAACCTGAGGGGCCACTCATTAAAACTCGCAGAACAATACAGTCGTCTGGAGTGCCGCAGAAATTTCTTTTCCATCCGTGTCTGTCACCCGTGGAATGCTCTCCCAGAATCGGTCGTCTCTGCACCGACACTAACAATATTTAAAAGACGGTTGGACGATGCACTCATCCACTTACACTTTGTTACTTAACACTGTGTCTCCATCCCACACCTGGAGTTTACCCTGGAATTATTTGTTGTTAACTGTGGGTGTTGTGAATCTAAGTGGATCGCAGGACTGCAGCGAAGCAAACGATAAGTCCTTATTTTCGTATTTAAAGTGTTAACTATTTTACTATCCTTTTCATCATAATTATTATGTTGATATCCCCACCAACTATCCAACGGGCTTGTAAAGCAACGCTTCTTAACCCGTATAAATTCATTGTTCATTGTTCATTGTTACCCATTGCAGACTGTGATGACACATATTACATCTGTTGGGGATCTTAGGTGACTAGGTTTAACTATGTTTGCCCTCTATTGCTTGACAGTAGAGTTTTTTGGAGAAGCACTAGACCACCTATTTCATGTTACATCGTTTGTGTTGAATAAGTCAGTTTCTTTCTTGCTATCAACCGCATATTCTGGTCTCCTTCCCTCACACCGTCTTGGGTTTAGTAAAGCCGTTGTGTTCCTTTTTGATAAAAGCATACCATCAGGCAGGTAAGCACATTTCGGATGTGGTTCGGGCCCTCCATCTTATAAACTTGTTCATAGAATCGACCACATCAGGAAGCTTATCCGACATTATTGTATCGCCACCAACTGCTTGCATTCAACAAGTGCAAAAAAACATGAAAGTCGGGCCAGAAGAGAATTGTACACATGAGTAATCTGCTTCACTTAAATAGAGGTAATTAGTAGTAGAAGCAAAAGCCACTAAAAAAACCTAGGAACCAACCATCAGGATAGGGGACGCTGAATCACTTAAGTAAATTAGAAGTGATACAAGTGAGAACCAATCACGGGTGCCCGAGAAAATTGTATTAGCGCAAAGGGGACTCTGTGCTAACATCCATTACGAACGACGTATGCCGACTAAGTAACTTAAGAACTGGTGTATTTGAGTAAAAGTCAAGAACGAAGCCATAGCGAAACAAAAAACCGGTAAGAATTGTCAAAAATATATTTCCATTAGGCATCCTCATAACAGACATCAAGCGTACATAAGGCCAGTGGTATTCTTGCGTGCTTCTATTGCCTCTTAGCTCCAGTATCCACTGTTCTAAGTTTTAGGCGCCGTCCTATGTTGATTCGGTATCATTTCTTACCCACGATATTTTCATCGTACATGTGTTTGCTTAAATCACTGTTATGAACAGTGAAGGTGGCTTGGCACATCACACTCGACTGAGCTACTCACTGATGCATGTGCTGTGTTTTCGTATTCGCTCACGCGTCCCTCCAAATGATTGTTTACACAGTACACCGACCTCCATTGTCCGAACCCTTGTTGGAGACCTAATGTTTGCACCGATGTGGAACACAGCACTGGCGTGTGTCATCCTATACAGGACTCCGAGACTCGATTGCAAATTCATCATCGGTTGCGATCCAAACTGCGCGACGTATACGATCTGGATTATCGGTGCGATTGTGAACCAGGATATCAGTTCAACCGAACCGAGAAGAAATGTACTCCAGCTTTAATAGAATGCACAACAAGGGAGTAAGTCACCTGTGCGCCATTCCCCATGCTTGACTGTCTGTGCAACTATCTGTATACTGGTCTAAGCATCTGACCCTGTCATTTAATCAGCCTCTCTCTGCACATTGTAAGCGCTTTCATCTATGTTACCGGGAGAGTAAAGGTCTGCCACCTGCTTCGGTTAGCAAGTATTATGTGCCGGTTGCTAGCTGTTTTCTATTGCATGGTTTCATCGATCAGTCGAGGGAGTTACTGCCCCCATTTGAATTCTACACACTGAAAATGGCAGGATTATGCACCAAGCAGTAGATCCAGGCCTGCGCTACCACACATCGATGCAACGCTGCTTAGTCTTAGTTATTGGAAAAGCTCACTGTGGTACATACCTGGTGTGGTGGGGAAGCATGATCTGGTAAGTATCCTGTTTGCACCTTTAATAACTTGATATCTGCTGTGCGGTTTACTATCATTCTAATCACGACAGCTCTTTCGGGTACTCGTATGTTCTGTAAACCCTAGTGAAATCACATGCAACGAAACTGATAGTTGTTACAGCCTACCATATGTCGATCTGGAACTCACTGCGAAATGCTTTGGCTGGAGCGTAGCCGAAACACAACGAGACAACGGTAGAAAGCAACATGTCTTCTGTCCGAAGTTTAGCACAACGTCGCAATCCATCAGCTAAGCCCAGTTAGTGAGCGAAGGTCAAGACATATGCGCCCGTGAGAACAAGCAAGAAACAGTTCAAATCCATCGATCATTGATGATGTCAGGGATACCTTCAGAGGGACGAAGTATTGCTTATTCACCGCTAGCTGGTGCGTCACTGACTGCTCAGATTGGGTCGGGTACAAAATGTTGGTTGCACTTTCTCAAGCCCTTGTGGCCTTTGCAAAAAACCTACGCATTTCGAAGGCCAAGTTGGATGTGGGTCACACAATGAATGATTAGGTTGATAGTATTAGCCTGCGGGTGACCAGACTCCGACCACCACTGACATTACGTGAGAGCATGTCCGTCACATTGACTGCTTGGACGCTTGTTCCGGTGTGCACAAGATGGTTAGAAGACGCAGAAGTTCAATTGAATCTTGCTTTGTACGTCACGTCGAAAAGTTATGTTACTTCCTACACAGTGTTCATAGAAAGTAGACCAGACAGGTAAATTAGTGGACCTTCAGTTTCCTCTGGCATGATGACCCTAGATACTGGGTACTCAACTGCTTGACCTCATTCCCCTTCCACTTCCCGCCTTTTGTGAGCTTCTTTACTACATGTTAAAATAAGTTATGTGCACCCGCACCCCTTTCTTCATATTTCGCACTAAAAAAGGTAAACTTCGACTACCGTTTCGTCGTTTTCTGCCACATGTAGCAAACAGCAACAGCTGCATTGCCTGCACTGGTGAATTAACGGTCGCGTTAGCAACCTTGCTGTGCAACTTTCTGATGCCCCACCGTCAAGCGTCGCTTACGGATAACTAGTGCTGGCCCGGAAAAGTTGAGGGCTGGTTTTGAGAAAAGAAATGTCTGTGGTGGGACTTATATTGGCTTAGCCAGGCGCTGAGGCTGGACCTTACCATGGTGCGGTGGTTTGTGTGCCTCAGAGATCCATTGAGCTATGCTGGGTGGTGCTTTTTGCACCTTCAGGGCCACTCAAACCAGATTGGTCAATGGTTAACGGCCTGACAATCCCAGTCTCCTGGTCCTGCACTTTAGGGATTGGAATGGGAGTAGCTCCTTATTCCTTAAAACGGACTCATTGTAACCCACCGCCAAACCTGCTGCCTTGCGGTCAGGTTTTTGAACCAAAGGCTTTGGTTGAGAAACCTAATCGTTCTCCTATCTAGGCCTGAGCAACCGGACAGTATCCTACCCACACAATACTATGAAACAATTTCTAGATGCTCTGGCAGTCGCAGAGAATAATAAACGGTGCCCTATCTGCTGCATCGAGCAGGGTGGATAGGGGTTTGGGTGCTACTGTTCAGCCTTCCCGTCTTCTTATTATCCCACGTACGCTTTTTCACCCCTATCATCCAATGCTAACTTCACTTTTATTCCTCCGGTTTCAACTTCGCAATTTTTGGCCCTCCCCCACCTTGCTTTTATAGGCGTCTGGCTTCTGGATTCAACTCACATGCAAACACGGAGTGTCACTGCTGCCTTGTAGACAAGCCCATATTCAAACAAGCCGTCCACCTCAGTTCATCAGGTTCCATTTGGAACCCTTGATCCTGCTTCAAAGTGGCATTCCTCAATGTACGCACATTGTTACAGATCGGTCAACAGGCGGCACTTTCCCGAACAATAGAGACACTCTCGATCGAAATCTACTTCTTATTGGAGACCCCCCTGCAAGACTCCAGCTCTGTTCTTAATTTGTGATCCACTTCAGGTGACACCAGCAGTAGTTTTTCATTGTGCGGATCCGGTAACGATGCAGCTTCAAGCACCGGGAAAGTCGGTGTTGGTATTGCCCCGAGTTCCTGGGCTGAAGCTGCCCTGGTTGATTTGTTTCTAATCAGTAGCCGGATGTGTGCGGTCCGATTGGCTGGCTCGTTCAAAGCTTCGAAGTCACGTGGGACTAATAGGTGGCCGTTTGTCATCGCTGTCTACGCCCCCAGAAACTGCAGCGATGACTCGGTAAAAGACGGCTTCTATCGTCAAATGAACGAGCTCATTCGACACAGAAGAAGCACAGACACTGTAGTGCTTTCTGGGGATCTGAAGGTTCAAGTTGGGAAAATATTCACTGATGAACTGCATCTGGGCGGCCAACCTGGTGTAGGCTCCAGAAATAAAACGGTGAGCGGTTACTTCATTTGTGTGATGATGCTGGTCTACATCTTGCGAGCACTAACTTCCGAAACAGCACCCGCCGGAGGGTGACTTGGCGCCCATCAACCTTTAACCAACTTGGAAGCAAATCGATCACAAAACGATCAATCACCGTGGAAGAGGCTGGTCCAGAACTGTCACTCGAGTTGAAGCAAATGCGCAGACAACGACCAAGGACTTGTATGTGTCGACCTGCGGATGCCTTTTGGTGGGCGCCCACGACTACCCTGTGAGGGCATTGATACCAGCCAACTGGCGAAGCCAGGTGTTCTGAATGTGTATCGAAGTACGCTGACATGCAGGTTGAGTAAGCGCGCCCTGGATACAGTTGAAGCTCACTGGTCTCATGTTCACCAGACCTTATTAGCAGCAAGAAAGTCCGCATGTGGGAAGTTTAATAACCAACGAAGACATTGGGTCTCTTCACAGTCTTTGGAACCTATCGGTGCTCCCCAGCACATTCCGGCTGGAAGCCAACACAATAAAACTCGAAAGATATGAGGGCCATACTCCGTACTAGCGTGAAGAGAGACCGCGAATCCTGGTGGTCTCCTAGCGCATCAGAGATGGAAGTGGCCGCTGCCCTTGGTAACCATCGAAAGTTATTCCGTCTGATACGGGAAACGGGCAGCAGGAGACCTGGTGTTAGTGAAACAATTGGTGACGAGAGTGGACAGTCTATCCACAACTTGTCAAAACGGTTGAGGCGTTGGGCTGAGCACTTTGAAAGGCAACCTAATCGGTCGGAGTTATCAGATTTCTCGCCGGCCACTGATTGCCCTGCCCACTGGGCTGCCCCTTGGATCCGACCTCTCACTCATAAGTTGAATGTGAGATCAGACTGATAAAGTTTAATACAGATGATTTTCCTCCACCCGTCTACAAATTCCGGTGACCCGCTCTAGTGGATTATTTACACCAGTTACTATTGAAACTGTGGGAGAAGTAAACTGTCCTAACCGACTGGAGCCGCTCCGTCATAGTCCCAATTTGCAAAGGACGCTCTCGTTCCAAATGCGGTAATCATTGAGGAAGCAGCTTGATTCTCATCGCCTCAAAATTGTCTACATCCATCAGCCTACCCACATGTCAAGCACTCGTGAAAGTCAGGTTCGTGAGGAGCAAGTAGGGTTTCATCGTACTCGGGGATGCAGCGACCACAAATTCACTTTACATCAGTTGTTGGAGCACCGTCACATATATTGGTGGCCCACCGTTGTCGTATTCTTCGCCATCAAAGATGCCTCCGATGCAGTTGATCGATGTGCCCTTTGTGACTGTCTACTCAGGAAATGTGTGCCCCAGAAAAATGTAAATATCATCCGAGAACTATGCGCGAGTAGATCGAGCAGAGTGAGGTCTTACGACAAGCCGTCGCCGCCTTTCAATATCTCCAGCGGTGTAACACAAGGATGCCTTCTGTCACCTTTCCTGTTCAACTTTACTTTTAACACAGTCATGGAGATCGCTT
>CALYDF020009381.1:0-10836 GCA_944474145.2 Dicrocoelium dendriticum
CGTGTGCATCGTCTTTCGGACCCCAACCAGGGAGCCGAGACGCTCCAACCGAGGCCAGCTTCGAAGTGACGGTCTTCATTCCTCTGGACCAAGTCATCGCTCGGCCACTCCTCCTCTTCTTCCATCCACACCCCCGGCGCGCAAACGACACACGTCGCGGAAGTCGGTGGGCTGGCATGCGTAACACGTGGCTGAGCCATCGGAGCCTGATGCGTGAAATAACGGTGCTGAGCGGTTCATTTCCTTTTCCTGTGCCATAAACAAGGCGTCGAACACGCTCGTTACTCACGCGGTGTTCCCACCAAACGTGAGCTAAATTACGAAGGCACCGGTGGTCGAACGTAACTAGCCTCTTCAGGTCCGCTGCTTTAAGCGGCCAGGTTTCACAACCGTACAATAGGGTCGAACGTACTGCTGCATTGTACACTCTAACCTTCAGGGCAAGAGTGATGTCGCGCCGGCACCATAAGTGGCGAAGATTAGCAAAAGCGCCCCGAGCTTTTGCTATACGATTCATGATTTCATCTTCAATCCCACGGGCGCTGATACAACTTCCCAGGTAGTTGAATTTTTGAAAGACTTCTAGCTGATCCCCACCAAGGGTCAGCGTAGGAGGCGGTCCAGACCAATCTTGGAGAAACGCTTTGCACTTCGAGGGTGCGAAGCAAAGCCCGAAGTGACGGACAGCTAGTGCTAATCTGTACAGTGCCGCTTGGCACGTTTGTGAGCTGTCACAGATTAGGGCAATATCATCAGCATACTCTAAGTCAAGAAGTCGTTCTCCTGGGAGTAGCTCCACACCTTCCAAGTCGTGTCCTGTGATCGCGATTTCCATGACTTCGTCAACAGCGAAGTTGAAGAGGAAAGGTGACAGCGAGCATCCTTGTCTCACGCCGCTGGAGATATTAAAGGGCGACGACAACTTGCCGTAAGCCCTCACTCTGCCCGAGCTACGAGCGTATAATGCTCGGATAATATTCACATATTTCTCAGGTACACCTTTCCTGAGTAGACAGTCCCAAAGTGCATGTCTATCCACCGAATCGAATGCACCTTTGATATCGAGCAACGCAACGGTGGGCCGCCAATATATGTGACGGTGCTCCAACAAGTGACGCAAAGTGAAGATGTGGTCAATGCAGCTACGACCTCGACGAAATCCAGCTTGCTCTTCACGAATCTGGCTTTCACGAGTGCCAGTCAGTCTGTGAAGGATGAGAGAGGCAAGCAATTTGGAGGTGATGGAGATCAGACTAATTCGTCTATGGCTACCGCATTCCGATCGTGAGCCTCCCTTGAAATTTGGGACTATGATGGAGCGGCTCCAATCGGTTGGGACAGTTTCCTGCTCCCACAGTTTCCCTAGTAACTCGTGTAAATCATCTACAAGAGCAGGACCTCGAATTTGAAGAGTGCTGGAGGAAGGTCATCAGGTCCCGCGGCTTTATTTAACTTCAACAGTTTGATCTCATGTTCGACTTCTGAGCGAGAGGGTGGATCCAAAGGAACAGCCCACAAAGCAGGGCGATCATTGGTCGGCGAGAAATCTAACAATTCCGACCGATTAAATTGCCTTTCAAAGTGCTCAGCCCAACGTTCCAGGCGTTTTGATAAATTGTGGATGGGCTGTCCACTCTCGTCACGTATAGTTTCACTAACACCAGGTCTCCTGCTGCCCTTTTCCCGTATAAGACGGAATAACTCACGATGGTTACCAAGTGCAGCGGCCATTTCCATCTCTGTTGCACAACGAGACCACCAGGTTTCGCGGTCTCTCTTCAGGCTAGCACGGAGTTTTGCCCGGAGCTCTTTGCGAGTTTCATTGTGTTCGCTTCCAGCCGGAAAATGCCGGCGAGCATCTATAAGTTCCAAAGACTGTGAAGAGACCCAATGTTCATGTTGGTGATTAGACATACCACATTAGGATTTGCCTGCTGCTAGTAAGGCCTGTTGCATTTGAGACCAGTGAGCTTCAATTGCATCCAGTGAGCGTTTATCCAACTCGGATGACAGCGTACTTTGATAGGCGTTCAGAACAGCTGGATTCACCAGTCTGCCAGTGTCAATGCGCTCACAATATCGTCGCGGGCGTCCGCCAAAGCGCATCCGCAGGTCAGCACATACAAGTGCATGATCGGTGTCAACACCTGTGCTCCAAATCGAGCGACAGTTCTGGACGCAGCCTCTCCAGCGGTAACTGATAGCAATGTGATCGATATGCGTCCATAGCTGGTTCGAGGCTGGTGGGCGCCAAGTCACCCTCCGGCGGGTGCTGTGTCGGAAATTAGTGCTCGCAAGAAATAAGCAAGCATCCTCACACAAATGAAGTAACCGCTCACCGTTATCATTATGGGAGCCTATACCATGTTGGCCGCCCAGATGCAGCTCATCTGTGGATAATTTTCCAACTTGAGCGTTCAGATCCCCAGCCAGCACTACAGTGTCCGAGCTTCTTCTGTGGCGAAGGAGTTCGTTCAGTTGGCGATAGAAGTCGTCTTTTACCGAGTCATCGCTACAGTTTGTCGGTGCATAGGCAGCGATAACGAATAGACACCTGTTAGTCCCGCGCGACTTCGAAGTTTTGAACGAACCAGCCAATCGAACCGCACACATCCGGCTACTGATTGGAATCCAATCAACCAGAGCAGTTTCAGCCCGGGGACTCAGGGCAATACCAACACCGGCTTGGCCGGTGCTCGAAGCTGCATCGTCACCGGATAGGCGCAATGAGAAAGTGCTGCTAGTGTCACCTGAAGGGCACCGCAGAGTGAGTACAGAGCTCGAGTCTTGCAGGCGGGTCTCCTATAAGCAGCAGATATCGATCGAGAGGGTCTCTAATGTTCGAGCAAGTGCTGCTTGTTGACCGATCTGAAGCAATGTGCGAACATTGAGGCATGCCCGTCTGAAGGAGGATCGAGGGCTCCAAATGGAAGCCGATGAACTGGAATGGGCTGCTTACTTGGACATGGGCCTGTTGACAGTGCAGGAATGACACTCTGCGTTCACCTGTGAGTTGAAACTAAAGGACAAGCGACTATTTAAGCAAGGTGGGGGAGGGCCGAGAATTGGGGGGTTGAAAACAGGGGGGGGGATAAAAGTAAAGCTGGAACGGGACGATAAGGGTGAAAAAGCGCAAGAAGGGGAATAAGAAGACGGGAAGGCCTGAGCAGTAGCATCCAAACCCCTATCCACCCTGCTCGATGCAGCAGATAGGGCACCGTTGATTATCCTCTGCGGTGGCCAGAGCATCAGAAATTTGTTTGGGGAAGGATTCATTGTATTGCGTGGGCAGGATACTGTCAGGTTGCCCAGGCCTAGACAGGAGAACGATTAGGGTTCTCAACCAAAGCCTTTGGTTCAAAAACCTGGCCTCAAGGCAGCGGGTTTGGCACTGGGCTACAAGGAGTCCGTTTTAAGGAATAAGGAGCCACCCTCATTCCAACCCCCAACCTGGAGGACCAGGAGGCTGAGTTTGTCTGGCCTCTAACCATTGACCAATCTGGTATGAGTGACTCGGAAGGTGCAATAGCACCACCCACACAAACCATAGCACCACGGTAAGGTCCAGCCTCATTGCGATGGATGGACGAGGTAGTGGGTAATAGACAGGTAGGCACCTTGTCAACATGCACATCAAGCGCAGCCACACCGGGGATATCAAGCAACAGCCAATCACCTGGAACGACAAGAGGAAATAAAATAAATCCAATAATGCATACAGATACGAAGGCATAACTCTAAGCTAAATAAGCATATGAAGTAAGTCGGTTAGCTACGAATGCGCGATAAGGAAAAACTGTCCAAAAGTTAGTTAAAAATGCTGCATACGCAAAAAGGTTACCGAAGATAAGCGCAATTAATGTAAGCAACGTGGCCAGTTAATAGAAGAGTATTTAGGTAGGCAGAACAAACCAAATAAAGTGGAATGAAATTTAGCCAGCTTAAAAAGACCTAGTTTAAGTGTAAGTTGGTTTAGCCCAACTGCGGTGAAGAAGCATCAAGAATGCAACATCGGCCTCAGCAACATCGAAGACGATCAGATTGTTGAGATTACATGGTTGGCGGCATCCGGTTTCGGATTTGCCTGTCACTGTGGCCAGACACAGGACGCCTGCGCCTACAGACGGACCATGGGTGGCTTGCGCTGCACCACCCACAGCTCCAACCACACACCCCATATCCAGTGTAAACCCGAAGGAATAAGACCGGGAGGCATGCGGATGGGAACCACGTTTCATCAACGGAGCCGGCCCACACTCCTTCACAGGCAAACACAAGCACGCTGTATTTGGGGAATCAACCGCACACAAGGCGGTGGCTGGACCGTAGTCCGCTCCACACTGAGTGCATGGAACCGCTCTTTGAGCCTAGCACGGCCACAAGAACCGTGCACCCCGTCCCCTCCAGCAACGACCAACTGTCTCCTGGAGCCAGTATGAACGATGTAGTGGGTAATAGACGGGTAGGCACCTTGTCAACATACACATCAAGCGCAACCATACCAGGGATATCAAACAACACCCATTCACTTTAAACGACAAGCTGAAATAAAATAAATCCAATAATGCATACAGATACGATGGCATAACTCTTCGCTAAATTACCATATGAAGTAAGTTGGTTAGCAACAAATCCGTGATAAGTAAGAAATGTCCACAAGTTACTTAAAATGCTACAAACGCAACAAAATTACCGAAGATAAGCGCAATTAGTGTAAGCAACGTGGCCAGTTAATAGAACATTATTCAGGGAGGCAGAACAAACCAAATAAAGCGGAATGAAATTTAGCCAGCTTAAAAAGACCTAGTTTAAGTGTAAGTTGGTTTAGCCCAACTGCGGTGAAGAAGCATCAAGAATGCAACATCAGCCTCAGCATGGGGCACTGAGATTACATACATACATACATACAATTCAAATGGTTCAACTTCATGGTCCAACTTGCCGTTGATTCCACATAGATTCGCATTTTGATCTATACCCTAGTTCAATCTCTAATTGTAGATCGATCCAATGTTGCGCCACTGCACTCAGCCTGTGCGCTGGCTCTCCGTAACAGTTTCTTTTAAATACTATTTCTGCGCATCACAGCTCCGACCAGGCAACATCGCAAAACGAAAAATATGGAGACTAATCATTTGCAGTACCCGCATAATTTTACTTTTATACCGTCTTTTGTGCACACTGTTCAAGTAGACTCGACTGACTGCTAACCTATTCGCCTCTTGAGTTCAGACACCGGTTCTGGTTGGACTAAGTTTTAAGGTGCTCGACCGATGTCACAACGAAATGGATGTAAAGTTGTGAATAGTACTTGAGCTCATGACTTCCATTTTTCCTGAACAGGTTTTTGATACCGATCGCATCAGTGTTCATAGGTCTTTTTCAGTGTGGCGCAGCCGCAGAGTTGTTTGTGCTTCAGCATTCGATCTCTTGTATCTTGCTAATATCGTTTACATCTAGCGATTATATTTCCCTTTTGCTCGCTCCCCTTATTTCCGTGTTTGTATTTGCATCCTTATATTTTCTATTTTCGTTTTCTTTTTAATGATGAGGGTCACAGCACTTGCGTCTACTGCATTTTAGTGTATCCACTATCGTCCAACCAATCACTGAAAGACTAACTGTTGACTTGGTGCCGTAATTTGCATACATCGGGGACCCATTAGGCTGCGCTGGGTAACATCTTGTTGTCTTCCGAACTACTCATACCATACAATTCATCGGTCAGTAGTCTGGTAGACTCAATCTCGGCGTTCCCAATATAGTTTAACGACAGACTGATGACCTTTTTTTACCTCGGAACTCAATCGCAGCAGGTCGGTTACGGGTTACAAACCGCTCGGTTGGCTTCAAGCACGAATACCACGGGTACTCACTTTTCATGGCAGTGCTCAGCCCTTGTTCACAAAGTTGCTACGGCCGTCTTCCTGGCCAGGGACTATCTGGCCAAGAAGGTACATTCTCATCATTTTACAAGTGAAATATATTTAAGAGGCACACTAGCTATCGTGTCGCAATGCGACTCAGTTATATGGTGGTAAGACCAACTAATAACAAAAGCAAAACAATAATGATAATTAGACTTGCTATATAATGAGACTCGACAATGAGGTCATGATTGGAGCGCGAGGTAAGCGGAAGGGGTAGATACAAAAACACCCATACTTTAAACGTGGTTCCTGGCGGTGTCAACAGTTGTGTCCAACCAGACGTCTATCGCTTTTCTGACTCCAATCTGGGTCGCGAGACTTCAACCGAGGCCAACTCATCCAACCAAGTCATGGATAAGCCTTCACTCGAAATCCCAGTCACGTGAACAGTGCATATCGCGGGAGTCGGCTCGCTGACATACGTAACCTGGGTGGTTCACTTTCTCATCCTGCGCTATAAACAAGACGACGAACACGCTCATTGCTTACGCGGTGTTTTCACGAAATGTGAGTTTGACTTCAAAGGCATCGGTCGTCGAATGCAACTAACTCCTTTCAGTCCGATAAGCTGGGTTTGACAATCGTGCAGTAGAGTTGAACGCACAGCTGCTCTTCAGGATTAAGCTTATATGGCGGCGCCACGAGCGGAGGAGGTTGGCAAAGGTATTTTGTGGTTTTGCTATATGGTGATACATCTGCCCAAGTAGTTGAATTCCTGAATCACTTCTAGCTGATCACCGAGAGTAAGCTCATTAGCGATCTATTTGAGGTGCTCGTTGCATTTGGAGAATGCGAAGCACAAGACGAAACAGTTGACCACTACTGTCCATCTATCCATTGCTATTTGACACGTTTGTGGGCTGTCACAGATAGGGACAATAAAATCGGTCTGTTCCAAGTCGCAAAGCAATCAGTAACGAAGATACAAAAGCAAAATGACGATTATCATCCTTGTCGCATACCGCTGAAGATATTGAAGGGCTGCAGCAGCTTTACTAAATCTACGCACGTAATTTACTCTTATACTATTTAACTATTTCCCGGTCACAACATTCCTGATCAATCCCAAAATGCCCATCGATCCACGGAATCGAAGGCATGTTTGCCGTTGAGGAACACGCCCATGGTGTATCGCCAATAAACATGACGGTGTTCCAACAACCGATGTAATGTGAAGATTTGGTTAATTCAGCTGCCACTTGGATGGAACCCGGCTTGTTGCTCACGGATCTAGCGTACACAGCCACCAGACAATCTTTTAAGAATGACAAGTAAGTGTTACAAAACTCAGTCCTTCAGGGACAAGCGTTTATACAGTAAAGTCAGTTCCGCGAAAATTACAGCATGGTTGTCAAGCCAAACTCCTCGATATGAATCGCACATCGTCCATTACTGACGACCGTTCTGAGTCGTTGAGATTCCTCCTTTGCTTCATTTAAACAAACGGTGAGTCACTCACAGGAATATCGGCCAATCCGAGTCCAGTAATCGAATACGTCACGCCCGCCTTCCATTGGCTGTGTGACTCGCTCGGTTGGTCCATCTGCTCATTCTGTTCTGATGATACCATCACAGTAGTAACTCAGAGACGATGGAGGCCAGATCGATATGTCTATAATGATCGCCTCTGGAACGTGAGCCGTTCCAAAGTTTGGGTAAATTACGGATTAGCTCCAGTGGGTTAGAAAAGTTTTCTACCCACACAGTATCAACGATAAATTGTGTAGATCACAAACAAGAGCTGGCCTCCAGCATTCGAAGAGGATTGGGGGATTTTATCTGGCCACGAGGCTTTACTCAATTTCATCAATTTCATCCCCCTTTCCACTTCATAGTGAGAGGGCGGATCCCTATGTACGGCCCTGAGAAAAAGTGCTCGCTAACCGACAGCGAATGTAGTAGTTCTGGGCCATTAAGTTGCTTTTCCGAGTGTTCAGCTCAACTCTCCAATCCTTTCGGTGGTTCGTAAATTGGCTGTCCACTCGTCATCTGCAGTTTGGCTAACACCTGCTCTTTCGCTGTCCGTTTACCGTATCAGACGGTGTAATTTACGGTGGTTACCTAGAGCAGCGGCCATTTCTATCTCAGACATTTCATGATCTCCCTTCAGGCTAGCACACATTTTTTAACGAGATCTTTGCGAGTCTCATGGTATTTACTTTCAGCCGGATCACGTCGGCTACCATTCATAAGTTCCAGAGACTGCGTAGCAACACATTGCCCTGGAAGGCAGTTCAATTTGCCACATAGTGACATAACTCTTGCTAGTGGCGTCTGGCGAATATGCTTTCAGTGATTTTCAAATTTGTACAATTATCGGTTACTCCGTTTGGATGCCAGCGTACTTTCATTCGGAACATCTGGCTTCGCCAGTTGACAAGTGTCTGCGCTCATAGCGTCGCCGCTTGCGTCTGCTGGAAGACAATCGGAGATCGGCACATACAACTGCATGGTTGGAGTCCAGGCTTGTACTCTAGATCGAGCAACAGTCTTGAGCACAGCCTCTCCAACGGTAGCTGATCAGGGTGTAATTGATTAGCGTCTATGGTTAGTCCAATGCTAGTGGGTTCCACGCATCTCTACAACGGTGCTGTGTCGGAAGCTAGTACTCGCGACGAATGGACGAGCATCTTCACACGGATGTAACAACTGCTCACTGTTATTACAGGAGCCAACCCCATGTTGGCCACCCAGATGCGGCTCATCAGTGCCCAATTTTCCAATGGGCTTTCAGCGCTACAATATCCTTGCTTCCGCTGTGACGAAGTAGCTCGTTAGTTGGTGAGAGAAGTCATGTTTAACCGATTCAGCGCGCCAGTTTCTGAAGGCGTAGGTGGAAATGACAAACCGGCACCTGACCCTGCACTACTTTGAAGCTTTACATGAGCAAACTAGTGGGATGGTTCACATCCGGCTACTTGTAATTCCTTATGAAATCTTGGAGTTACAATTCACTTATACCTGCTACGTTTATTCTCTTTACGGGGTTTGCGACCTCAATTCGTTCGACGTTGTGATGCGACGGTTGGCACTAGAGAACGTTACATTTTTGGAGGAAATATGCAATTGATATTTTGCGACACTTGAAACAAAACTTGCAATTAATGAACAACAGATTTCCAACAAGTTTTCAAGAAGTGCTGTACGTACTGAGCGGACCGGGTTAACAGGACCGTACCTCACATTTCTGAGAAATATGCGTATACATATTATTATCATTATTATTCATTGGGACACAGTTTAACTCAGGGCAATGCCTACACCGACTTGACCGGTATTCGAAGCTGCGTCATCTTCGGATAGACGAAGTGAGAAAGTGCCATCAGTGTCACATGAAGGGAACCTTGGAGCGAGCGCAGAGGTCGGATCTTTCAGGCAGGTTACCGATAGGTAACATATGTCGATCGATGTGGTGTCCATTGTTTGCTCAAATGCTGCCTGATGACTTGTCTGTAACCAAATGCGTACTTTCTTTTCTCAAGTGCGTACTTTGAGGTACACCTATCTTATCGATGATCCAGATCTCCAAATGGAATCGACTGAACAGGTTATCTACGTGATGGGACATAGATTTGTCGACAGGGCAGAATCTACGCTCCGCGATTGTGAGTGGAGACCAGAAAACAAAAGACTACCAAAGAATGGTGGGGGAGAACCAAGAATTGGGGGATTGAAAACGGGTGCTGGGATAAAAATAAAGTTGGGACTATACGGTAAGGATGAAAGGGTCTGAAGAGAGGAATGCGTAAACAGGAAGGCCTGAGCAATAACATACTCACCTCTATACACTCTGCTCGGTGCAGCAGATAGGGCGCTGTCGATTGTCCTTAGTGACGACCGGAACATCAATATTGTCTGAAGGGTTTGTTATTGTCTTACGTGGGCAGGATACGGTTTAGCTGCTCGGACATGTACAGTAGAAAGATTAGAGCTCCCAACCAAAGCTTTTAATTCATATGCGTGGTGTAAAATAGCGGAAGTTTGAAAGTAAGCTACAGACACTCCGTGATGAACGGTTTAGTTCCTTCTCCTGTGCCGTAAACAAGGTGTCGAACACGCTCGTTGTTGACGCGGTGTTCCCGCCAGATGTGAGCCAAACTACGAAGGCACCGGTGGGCTGTCCCTTTGGATCCGTCCTCTCGCTCAGAAGACGGACGTGAGATCGGACAGCTGAAGTTGAATAAAGCCGCGGGACCAGGTGATCTTTTTCCAGCCCTCTTCGAATTCGGAGAACCCGCTTTTATTACTAACTTACACGGATTACTAGTGAAACTTTGGGAGCAGGAAACTGGTCCAACCGCCTAGAGCCACTCCTTTATTGTTCCTATCTTCAAAGGAGGCTCGCGTTCGGTACGCCGTAGCCGTAGAGGAATCAGTTTGATCCCTATCGCCTCCAAATTGCTTGCCTCTGTAATCCTTCACAGACTGACTGGCGCTCGTGAAGGCCAGATTCGTGAGGAGCGAGCCGGGTTTCGTCGGGGCCGTGGCTACATTGACCACATCTTAACTTTGCGTCATTGGTTGGAGCACCGTCACACATATTGGCGGCCCACCGTAGTCGTGTTACTCGACATCAAAGTTGCCTTCGATTCGGTTGATCGCTGTACCCCATGGGACTGTCTACTCAGGAGAGGCGTATGTAAATAGAAGTATGTAAATATTATCCGAGCATTATATGCGCGTAGCTCGGGCAGAGTGAGGGCTTACGGCAAGCTGTCGTCCTTCTGTATCTCCAGCGGTGTGCAACAAGGATGCCCGCTGTCACCTTTCCTCTTCAACTTCGCTATTGACGAAGTCGTGGAGATTGCATTTACTGGATACGACTTAGAAGGCGTGGAGCTACTCTCAGGCGAACGACTTCTTAGAGTATGCTGACGATATTGCCCTCATCTGTGACAGCTCCCAG
>CALYDF020009382.1:0-10836 GCA_944474145.2 Dicrocoelium dendriticum
ATTCATATGATGAGAAACAGTTCCCGAATACCCGGAGCTTTCCAATAGCCACCTTTTACTCTCTGTGACTGCGTGCGTCACATACATTTGCAGTCTGTTGACTTATCCTGAGATACTTTAGATATCCACAAGCAACTTTAAGGCTTCACCGCAATGTCATTGCCAGCCATTGATACGCTCTCCCTTAGTGCCATTATCAGTTTTTCTATTACCTATGTCACCACTTTCAGCTGCAACGAGTCATTGTTAGGAACATTGATCTTTGCGCCAGGAGTCACTCATTATCTCTCTATCACTTACTCACTTGAATTGTTTCCATCACATCTTCGCTTGTTTGTTGGCTTCTTCTGTCACTGTAGGTATCCACTGGTTCTCAGTAAGTTTAACCCAAATGCCTTTGCTGGCCACTGATACTCTCTATCCTTGCGCCACCATTTGCCGCTCTTCTTATCGTCCTCATTACTGCAGCAATTCGCCGTATGCTCCATGTCCCTTCTGCGCAGACCTTCAGCTTGCTTGGATACACTCCTTGTCTCTCCATCATACATTCCGCTGGAATGTCTATCACTTACCTTCACTGGCCTGTCGATACACTCAGTGACGATACAGGCATACATTAGTGACCAAGCGTCTGCTTGGAATGGCTACATCTGGCCACTGAGTCTCTCCTAGCGCCACCATCTGTCGGTCGTCCTAAATTCAGCATCTCTTTTCAGAAGTAGCTAATGGCCATAGGCCTCACGCATATGTGATGATCCAATGCTTGTTAGGAGCCACTCCGTATTTCAATAACCTTTATTCCTTTAGAATATCTGCATCCAATCTTTTCGCTGCCCTGCCACCAATTGATCTTTAGGTCTCTCTCTCGGCAACCTATGTAGTTTCACTTATTCTTTGCTCCCTCTCGGATTACGCCAGCACGTGCTGTTCATGCACCTGACAATCACTACCAATATTCTAACTCTCTTTGCTCTCTCCTCACGCAATTATTGGCTCATACTAACCCGATACTTCGTACGTTACTTACTGTTGCAACGCTCTTGTCCCTACGCAGGCGATAGCAATCCACACGCACGGCTAATGATTCTATAGGATATTCAAAAGGCAGTTTCAGCATAATTATTGTTGCACAGTGTACATGCTTTGTCTTTAGCCCAAAGGTTGTAACACAAGATATGAACAGTGTTAAACTCCAAGCATGTTCTTGTGGTCTTCTCTCGGTTGTCCCTCACTTTCCCTTTTCTCCGAGGTCCGGAATTTCTTGGAGACCTGGGATTGGACTGAGGAACAGTTTTGGCCCAAGACGGACGTAACAACCCATAAGGATTTACATGGAGCATAGTAGAACTCCGAAAGGACCGAACTACAATCACCACAATCCTTGTACAGTATGGAGAACTGGACATTTCCTCATACTCCCATACATTATACATCTGAAAAACCTAAACAGCGAAAAAGTCGAACTTTTGCTCACCTGGACATACAACAAGAAGAATAATCGCGATGTCCCTCTCCTCCAGCGGACCTCAAAGAGCATGGCGACCCCGATCAAATTACCTGTCCAAGTAACAGAAAAAATTAGAAGCCATTACTCTGCGATAAACCGAAGGTAAAACCAGTCGTCAAGCGACTTTGCCAGTTCAACATTAATGTTCAAAATGCTTTACGGCAGTGTTGCAGGACGTGGTGGGTTTTCGCCTGGCAATCGTTCTCCCTATAAAAAGCCACAAATGTCTGTTTAACAACACTGCGACGTGGCGGATGTGACTCGCCACTGAATAAAGTCACTGCGCACAATTAAATACTGGCAAGTCGACTAGTCTCACATAGCAACCCTTCCCGACACCGTTTCAACTACGCACGATTGAACCCGAACTATCTTCGTGATACACATCTGCTTTTAATCCTTGATCATGCCTGAGTTAGGGTGTCTCTATGAAACTGAGAATAAACTATTTATTTATTTATTTAATGTTCTACTGTAGCTGTTACAGTTGCCATAATATGTTTGTACAGTTTTACATATCTGATCATGCCTCCATGGGCGTGCCTCGCATAGTCGAGAATAAAATACTTATTTATTTATTTATTTAAATAAATAAATAAATATTTTATTCTCAACAAAGCGAGACATGTCTTTTGGTCATGATCAGCATATTGCAATATTGTACATGATAGCAGAATGAGCAGCACCAAAGGCGGGAGTAGTAAAGATGGAGACAGTAGTGTGGGCCTATATGGCCCAAAGGTTGTATAAAGTCTATGTACACAGAAAGCGAGAGGTAGAGATAATAATCAGATCACTGATATGGTACGTTGATGAGGAACTAGTTCGATGAGGTCCCGTACGCAGTGTGGGTCAGGTGAGTGAAGTATGAGGAAACGGGTGAAAAATACTTAAGAATAGTGGCATGTCACTAAGCAGATATGTACAATGGAACGATGGAACAGTGGTTTATTACGAGTGAAAAAGCATCGCTTAACAAGTCCCGTGGGATGGAAATTATTGCGGAAATCAATTGCAAAATAAATTGACAAGCGTTGTGGTGGACTCACCATAGACTTATCTGGAATAGCGGAGAGGTTCGCGTATTAAACGTATAAATCCATCAATGCATTGGTTAGGCGTTTCGCAAAACTCCGTTTGATTGCGTTTTGTAGCCCCTGGCTAACAGCTCATAAAATGAAATGCAAGTGAGACAATGCATCGTCAACACGTTTTTAAATATCGCCAGTTTAGGAGCAGAGACTACATAATTAGGGAGAGCGTTCCAAGGCTGGCACACGCGGAGAGAAAAGAAATTGCTACGACATTTAAGCCGGCTATACTGAATCGTCAGTTTCAGAAGGTGACCTCTTAGTTTAGTGTCGTGGTTCAATTCTAGCAGCGGAAAGCAAATGTGGTTTGGGTTCTTCAGAATCTGGTAAACCATTGTCAGATCCCTCCGCAAAAGCCGATAGCGACTGCTGTATATTCTTAGAGATTTCAGTCTAAGCTGCTAGGGCAGATGAAAGAGACCCCTGACGTTCTTGGTTGCCCGTCGTTGAGGAGTCTCGAGAGCAACGAGATCCTGTTTTTGCCACGGCTGCCACGCCTGAATAGCATATTCCACGTGAGGTCGCACGTAGGCGTTAAGCATTTGTGGAAATATTGATGGTTCAAACCGACCGAAGGCTCTGCGAAGAAGGCTGAAGTATTGATTTCCGGTTCTCCCCGCCTTCTCTGCTTGTTTTGAACACCCGAGATCTTCCTGTACCAACACACCCAGGTCACGCTCCTGAGAAACCTTTTGCCATGGTGTGGTCTCCAATCTCGTAAGCGCTCACCGGCTGGTGACGCAGATGCATCACTTTGCACTCAGCCATGTTTAATTGAAGTTTGTTCTTCTTTGACCATTCGTAAATGCAATCTAGGTCATGTTGGAGCAGATCCTGATATGCCTTGTTAGTAATCGTCCGCCATATCTTGACGTCCTCGGCAAAAAGCAGGAAGTTTGAGGAGATGACTCTTGCCAGGTCTTTGATAAACACCAGGAATAAACGCGGTCCCAGCATTGAGCCTTGTGGGATACCACATTCTACCTCAATTGGGTTAGAAATTGATCCCCTAACCCGCAACTATAGCTTTCGTTGGTAAAGGAAGTTGCCAAACCAACCAAGTACAGGATCTCCGATTCCGTAACTTTGTAGTCTTTGAAGTAGGATGCGGTGATCAAGGCGGTCGAAAGCTTTGGAGAAGTCCAGATGGACGACGTCGACTCCGACCCCATCATCGGCCACTTCGATCCAACTACCTCGTGCAATATGTAGGTTGGTGGTGCATGACCGGTGTTGACGGAAGCCATGCTGTTCCGGTACCAAAATGTTGCATTTTTCTAGGTAGTCCATTAAACCCACAGCGACGACTGCTTCATTCACCTTCGCGAGTACGGGGAGGAGAGTCACTGGACGATAGTTTGCAAGATCGGAACGGCTACCGCGAGAGAAGATATATGCACAGAACTTGTAAATGTGATATCGGTCAATTTGCCAATGTGTGTTAGGGGCGGTGACTTTATTGAGTAGCGAGTCACATCCGCCACGTCGCAGTGTTGTTAAACAGACATTTGTGGCTTTTTGTAGGGAAAACGCTTGCCAGACGAAGACCCACGACGTCCTGAAACACTGCCGGCTGGTAATATAACATTGACAACATTGCATCTGACCGGGTACCCTCGCGGATAATTGCATTCACGTAACGCCAACTTGCTTCCCATGGCCTTCGGAGTCGAGTGCAAGTCGATGGAGCTGTTGAAGTCGGACGACTCAGGTGACTTGTATTGGGTTGATCAATTTTCTAAGTTCGTTAGTGTATCAGTATTACGAAGTGCGGGTTTTTTCTTTGTTTTTTATTGAATCCGTGCCCATGGCAGCGTCGCACGTATGTCCTTAGCGGTGTTCCGTGCAGGTAATGTTACCCTGTAGAACACGGAAGAGAAGAAAAACGGACTGATCAAACTGCCAACAAAATTGAACAGGACTATGTTATTGTATAAATATAAAATTTATGGTAAATTTGTGCTTGTTGAGAGCAATGGAGTGACCGTATATGTTGTACATCAGATCCGGAGTTTTGCGTTCAAGCTCGAGACCCGATATTTGCTGAATGTGAGAGGAAGATGCTGGCCGAAGTGGCCTAGCGTACGCGAAAGTTGTCCTGTTTGGAAACCGTGAGTATCAGGCCTTGTTAACCGGTAAATGAGTTAAGGGCATCAAAAGATCATAGTGAATGGTTTACAATGCGCTTAAGATATAGGATGAGCGATCTGTTGACGGTTCTAGTGTTTATCGTTCGAACATGTACGAGAGCCAGTGAAGTTATTACGCCGGGTTTGAGGCCGTGAAAATAATAACGTAACATGCTCATTAATCGGATGCTAGACAGCTGGGTGGAGGGGTGAGACGGTGTGTCAAATTTGTGACGAGAATGGGAATTATATACTACAGCCGTAGCAACAGTACGGTTGCAAAGTTAGCCCTAAAGGGACCTAGAATAGTGGAAAAAGGTAGGGACTTCTACAATGCAGCAAACTGGTCTAATATACGACAGGAAAGGGTGATACTGGGAGTCGGATTAGTTAGGTGGAAGAAACTGCTTGCTGACAGGCCTTCAGCTTTTATAACAGGAGAGAGAAGGGCTTGAATACTACAGGCTTAGTTAGAAAATGGTTGTAGGGCCAGCGCTGAAAGGGACCTGGAATACCAGTATTGTGAGCAGCAGCCGCAAAGGATGCTAGGTGTGTCACTCTGATGTGGACATCCACGGTGGAACGTTGAATTCAAATAGACTGCTAGTTATAGCTCACTAATTGGTGAGTTGCTGGCAGCCTGATTAGTTAGTATACAAGAGCGGCACGCTTTATTAGGCTCAGCATAACCTGATAGGTTTACAGTGGGGTATACAAGAGAGAGAACAGACAGCAGTACTTTCGACAGCTGTAGAGAGAAAACGACAGTGGTTCCGGCTCCGGAAGTGACCAAGGGTAAGGAAATAATCCAGACAGCACCGCAAATTGCTAAGTTTTCACTCCAAGATTTGCGATGACCAGAGGAGGTGCAGAAAAAGTATAAATAAATAAATAAATAGTTTATTCTCAAATTCACAGAGACACACCAAATCAGGCATGATCAAGGTTTAAAAGCAGTTGTGTATCACGAAGATAGTTCGGGATCAATCGTTGGTAGTTGAAACAGTCAAGGCATCTCATGTGTCGGGAAGAGCTGAAATATGAGTCTAGTCGACTTGCCAGTATGTAGTTGTAGGCAGTGACTTTATTCAGTGGCGAGTCACATCCGCCACGTCGCAGTATTGTTAAAAAGGCTTTTGTGACATTTTATAGGGAGAACGCTTACCAGGCGAAAACCCACCACGTCCTGCAACACTGCCGTAAAGCATTTTGAACATTAATGTTGAACTGGCAAAGCCACTTGACGCCTGGTTTCCTATTCAGTTATTCGTAGACAACTGGCTCCTAATTTCCTCTGTTAGCTGGACAGGTAATATGAACGGGGTCGCCATGATTGTTGAGGTCCGTTGGAGGAGAGGAACATCGCGAATGGTCGTCTAGTTGTGTGTCCAGGTGAGCAATAGTTCAAATTTTCTGCTGTCTGGAGTTTTCCGATGTATAATGTATAGGAGTATGATGATCTGTCCGGTTCTTCATACAATAGAGTATGGTTAAACATGGGAGTGGATAAGACCCAAAGAAGTTCACATGGTCAGCATCTGGCGCTGGTGGAATATGAAAGCCATCAGACCAATAGATGGGGATGTGAGAATTAAAATTGCATGGCAGCCGATGAGCTGAGGCTAGTGGTACCTATTCCACAATTGAATAGTTGCGATATGGACGAAGACAGAGGCCAAAAAAAGGAGCAGACGTTAATGTGAGCTGAGATGCATGATAGGGGAGCCGAGAGGCAAAACTCAAATAGAGACCGGAAATTTCGATTTCGGTAGGCGTTACCAAGCATACAGCTAATGATTTAAACAAAGAACAGTATCATGAGGTTATAACTTATACCAATGAAAACCTTGGTCGATGGCAGCCGATGCTCACATGAAAAGAGGCATTGGTTTGGGACCTATAGGCAATTGGAGCCTGAGAGGTCGGACTAGTCGAAATGGTTTAAAAATGAAAGGCACAGTAGGAAAGATAATCAAACGAGGACTAGCTATTTGCGCTTACCCTATGAATACCTATACCGCCATCGAACTATTGCGATATGGAACAAAAGAGAGGCCAAACAAGAGAGGGAGACGATACTTGTAAGCTGAGATGCATGCTAGTGGAGCCGAGAGGCAAAATTAATCAAGGACCGGAACTTTCGATTTCGCTAAGGGGCCAAGCGTACAGATATCGTATCAGACAGAGACGAGTATCGTGAGGCTGTTACTTATGCCAATGAGAACCTAGCCGATGGCGATTGATGCTCAAATGAATAAAGGCGTTGGTTTGAGACCTAAGGGCATTTGGAGCCTGAGAGGCCGGACCAGTCCAAAAGGTTTAAGAATGAGAGGCAAAGTAGGAAAAGAATCTAGCGTGGCCTAGGATTTGGCACTGGCCTTATGTGTACTTAGGCCACTATTGAAGAGTTGCGATAAGGACCAGAAGAGGTGCCGAATACAACATACACAGATTTGGGTTAAGGATAAGGGAGGAGCAGAGTAGGCAAAGATGCGGCTAAGGATGTAAATCTCAACTTTCTAGAAGTAACAGTAAGTGAAATATCTGGATCAAAGTGATGGAAGTCTTGAGGCAGTCTCGTCTAGGTAGGGATAGGAAGGACAAAAGAGAGGAGACTTGCGAATAAGGTGTCAGAAACAGCCGTGATGTGAGGTTAAAATGAAGTAGGAAACTGTTGGAAATAAAGCATTAAAAAGGGGATGTAGGCTAATTCGCTAGAGGTTGTTTTCTCCTGTCTCCCATAGCTCGTCTTCCGTCACTTTTAGGCTTAATAGTTCGGAAATTGTGTTTACATCGAGGAATATCCGTATAGCATTGTTGAAGTGTGTACTGGTCATAGATGATCGGATTTGCAGAGGTAATTTGTTCCAGGTGTCTGCGTATCTATTTAGGAAGATGTTATGGCGCATGCCACAACGAGCAGCCGGCAGACTGAATTAAAAGGTCACGTTGCGCAGATGATACCGGGTATCCTCTTCCGTTCGGAAATGTCGTGTCAGGTTCATTTCCGGCTTTTGTTTAGGTTTGTTTAGAAACGGAAGGTTTATCTTTAGCCTTCGTAGCCACAGCGGGTTCAGTCCCAGCTGTTTGCATCGACTACGATAGTGCAGCATGTTTGAGCCCAATAGGCGTTTGGTGAAGGAACACTGTACGTTCTCGAGTGCAATCCTGTCGCACGTGCGTGAGTTCGTAAGGACTATAGAGCAGTATTCGAGAATAGGCCTAACGCACGTTTTATACATTGTCAATCGAGATTCCAAAAGCGACATGGATTTGAAGCTATAGCCCATTAACGACCCAGCTTTAGCTGCACTATAGCTTACCTGTTCCACAAAGTTAAAGGTATTGGAGTATTGAACCCCCAATTACGAACAAAGTGGCTAACGGCAAGCGGAGCGCCATTGAGAGTAAGGGTATTCGGTGGCACGGTGCATTTATAGGAGAGAAAACGGTTTTTTCCTGTGGAAAATTTGAGATTCCATATTGCGCACCAGTTTTCTAGCGCCTTAATGTCTCTTTGTATAGTGCATAGATTGTCTTTCATATTATCGGAGACGAAGGAAAATACGACTTTGATGTCGTCCGCAAATAGGTATGGCGTTCCCCAGCGGAAGACTTGGAAGATGTCATTGACGTAGAGTAAGAAGAGCATGGGGCCCAGGACACTTCCTTGAAAGACTCCGCTGGTGACCGCTTTTTTGAAGACGGCGTGCCGCCCAAACTCACGGATTGTGTTCGATTTGATAAGTAGGAAGCAAACCAGGAGAGTAGCTTCCCGGTGATGCCAAAAGAGACGAGTTTGGTCAGTAGTTTCAGGTGTAGAACGCGGTTGAATGCTTTTCTCATGTCGAAATAGATGAGGACCAATTTATGCTCTAAATTTATCGCGTCAGTGACGTTGTTTAAAAACTCAAACATAAAAGTCTGACCGGATTTCGAGGGCAGGAACCCGTGTTGAGACCTATCAATGAGATTAAGAGGCAAAAGAAAGTTAAGAATTTCTGCTTTCATCAGTCTCTCTATTACTCTTGATGTAATGGTTGTGTTACTGATAGGCCGATAATTGTCATTGTCAAGACGGGATCCTCGTTTATGACGTGGTAGGACTACAACATGCTTCCAAGCAGCGTGGAAGGTGTGGGTTGTCATGGATAGTGTACATAGATTAAGGAGAACTGGAATATCTGGACCTCCTAGTATCAGCACTACGGATGGAATGCCATCGGGACCGGATTATTGAGACATTTTGAGTGTACGAATATTTTGCGTGATTGTGCGTAGGTTAAATTCCATGCTGGTCAGTCTATCGTCAGTGAGCAGGGGTGTTGTAGGCGATGTTGTCGAATCAGGGACCGAAAAGGGGTTGCAAAAGTGCTTGTTGATGTAACCACAGAGTTGGGCGGGGCCCGTCATGAGATAGTCATTAGGAAGTGATAATGAGGCAATTGTTGGATGCTATCTGACCTTCCACATTCATTATAAGTAAATTTTGTTAAAGAATGCACAATCGGCCATATCCAGTTGCCTGGCCAACGATCACGCCATGCTCATTGCCAGCAGCCTTGCATGTTTCAGTGGTCAGGCCAGGTGTCAACTCGTCCCATTGCTCTATCATCGCCTCATGTAAATACGTCCATTCGGCCGTGTATGTGCTCCCTGGTCGTCATATCGAATTAGCGTGCGTTTGTGCAACATAACTGTCCACGACCAACTGGACGAGGCAAGTTACGGACTTTGGTATCCAATGGCAACAACCTGCGTTGTGCACAGGAGAGAGTGATGTGTCGTGAAATCCTTGCTATGTTGCAGGCATAGTGTGCGACTGACATAACACGGAAACAGCAAATCCCTCCTTTTTGCTACTTGGGGATCGTGATACTGTGCCACCTACTTGTAGCGAGCCGACGCATCCAAACACACAGACATCTCCAAGTAGCAAGAATGAGGAATTTACTTTTTCCGTCTTTCGTCAGTCACACACTGGCCTTGTAAAATAACAAGGAGTTCGCGACACTTCAATATGTCCTCGCATAACGCAGGTTGTTGCCATCGGATACCAAAGTCTGTAACCTGATCCGTCCAGTTGGTCGCGCACAGTTAAGCCGCACCAACGCATGCGAATTCGATAGGACGACCAGGGAGCACATGCACGGCTGAATGGACGTATTTACATGAGGCGATGATAGAGCCATAGGACGAGTAGACACCTGGCCTGATCACTGAAATATGCAGGGCTGCTGGCAATGAGCAATGCGCGATCGTTGGCCAGGCAACTGGATATGGCCGATTGTGCATTGTTTAACAAAAATCAGTTATAATGAATATGGAAGGTTAGATAAGATCCGTAAAGTACTGGAACGGTTTCTCATCATATGATTGAAACCACTACGCAAGCGATACTCGTGATTCCCTACCTGATGAGAACGAACCACAGGAGCCACTAATAGGCAATGTGACAAAGCCATGGCCGAAAGACAGGTCTCCTTTGACAAGGGGTATACCGACCGCAGGACATGAAAGCGCTTGACCCAGATCCCACGTGTTTGTTGAAAAGGCATGTTATTGTGTAAAGTAACGGTACAATATATTGTGCTCCCCATTATAGATGTCCGCGTACATGACTGCGATCACGCAGTATTTGGTATGCCATTATGAGATCTCCCCGTGGCGTCCAATGAGCAATCAGCTTCTCTGCAGTTGTCCGGATGCGGGAGGTGCCGCAAGTCCATAGCAACCTTCGATGCCCGGCATCGTTTGAGCGCAGCGAGATCGCGCTGTAACCAGCGTTGCCCATCCTAGGTAGCTTATTCCAGTTAGAATGCACGCAGGCGTTCAGCACCCGGAGGAAGATGGAGGAATCTACACTGTCGAGTACCATTCACAAGAGATTAGCATTACATTGACGGACTTCCGTGAACAAACCCACATATAGCCTAGCAGTTAAAGTATGCCATCTGCACAGCTTCAAACACTACCTACAAGTCAAAAGTTATGTGTGAATATTTTAATGCGCCACGACTGAACCGGTTACCGCCTTGTCCTACGGTCTAAACGCGACTAGACGAAATGGTGTACTCTATCCACTTCAATGACTGCATCACAGTCTGTG
>CALYDF020009383.1:0-10804 GCA_944474145.2 Dicrocoelium dendriticum
GGTTGCCGCGTAGTTTGGGAGCCCTCAACTTCTTCTTCCGAATGAGACCAAAATCTTTTCCGAAAGACCGGTCTGATGTAGTTACACAAGTGAAATTCGGCAAAGAATATGCCGAAAACTGGGAACTGGAGAAAGAGTATAATCCACACCGGTTGGATCCAAGAGTTGGGAAGCACTGAGTAGAGCTCGTCGAACTGGTTCGAACGAGCGCAAGCACAATATTGTGTGGGGAGAATTAGAGTGGCCACAGAGGGCAAAGCGAGAGACGAGTTAAGTGCGGCCGCACTGCAAATGACCTCGGGAAGATGACCCTGCTCAAGGAGGTCACATTCGAACTTGGTGAGAGCCAAAACGGCAGGCAATCCGTATTCGAGAATGTGGTGCACATGGCAGGTAAATAAGCGTTGGGAGGTATCCGGAGTCAAACGCAGGAAGGCTCTCCGTATGGCATGGGACATCCAGTTGGCAGCAGCAACCCTTCGTAACTTGTCCAGTGTAGTCCGTAGATCAGATGACACCAACACGCCGAAGTCTTTTTCAAGGATTAAGTTGCTGAGTAACGCCCCACCATGGTGGTAGGTCCCGAAAAGCTCAGGAGCACCACTGTGGAGGACCGAGCACGTATCGCGATTTATGGACAAATGTTATTTGACTAACCACTCTTGTAACGTATCAAGTGTAGCCTGTAATCGGTTCGCATCGTCAAGACAGGATACCCCCATCCACAACTTCAAGTCGTCAGCGTAAACCAAGAAATCCAACTGAAGTTCCGACTGGAGGTCCTTGGTGAAGATGTAGAAAAGTTCTTGGCCAAGGACCGACCCATGTAAGACACCGCTAGTCAAGAGCAAAGGAGCGGAGTAACACACTCTCACGTCCACTCTCTTTGTCCGGTCATCAAAAAACAGCGATCTAAGAGAACGTTCCCAGAAAAAACGATTCTTGGTAGTATATAAAGGAGCCTTTCATGAGGAACCTTGTCAGAAGCCTTGCTGACGTCGACGAAAATAATATCCAGACGTTTCTTAGCGTTTAATGAATTCGTCCATCTTTCACGAGCCACAAGTAGGTTCAAAGCACATGAGTATGCCGGCGGCTGAAGATAGTGGCACCACTGAACAGCCACCTGTCGCTGGAGGCCAACGCTGCGTACTTCTCGGTATTAATCCCAAACAAAGCTAGTGGTACCGGCGGTCGCAGACATCCCACTGGTTGCGGCCGGAATCCTCAGTTACTGGCATATTGCAGCTTGCACTGCCACAAAGTGCGATAGCATAGAAATCCAAGCCTCCGGGAACAATATCCTCGGTGCTTTGCAAGACCAACATAGCGGAAAACGGAGTGGATGTTAAACAACTATACTATAGTAAAACGACCTCAATAAAAAAGTACCACAGGGTACCACTGTGTTTAAAGTTGGAACAACGGCATAAGTTACCAGCAGGCGCCTAAGAGGCTTTGAGGACCTTAAGCCCTGGAATATAGCGGCAATCCCGGGGGTCCTGCGACAATTCAGCGTGCCCTGGGTTGGCTCTGGGAATGGTCTACCTTATGACTGACGCCCATAAATAGGGCCAAGTGCTCTGTTCTCCGAATAGGAGCCACTAATCCTTCTATCCGAAGAGTAATCGGCGGTGGTGAACTCCCTGTGGTGACTCGGACAGATTGATTTATGGGTCGTGCGCTCATCAGCACTTCCGTTTGGCGACACTTGAAGGAAGGCTGCTTGTCGTCTTTTCGAATGATATGGTTTAACAGCCGCCCTTTCAGAATCCTAACGGCTAAGTTGTTAGTGAATCTATCCTCGGCATTCATCCGATGTCACGTGGAATATTGTGTCCAGGCTCCTCCACCTGTCTTAACCGAGACAAAATGGACTTGGAGAGGGTATGAGTGGGCACGCGATTAGTGCTGGGTCCACGGTACAGACGCACCTGAAAGCTTGCTTAGTACGGGGCTGTACTCCATGCCTTATCGATTCTCGTTTATCGTATTTTGACTAGTAAGCTCGACCCAGACTTATCAGGGCTATTTAGTCTCGCTACGTTACCTAATCACCGCGGTCACCCACTGAAACTGCATAAACCACGGTCTGACAGGATTAGGACGGAAACTCATCTGTTATAGATCTATGTCAGTCGCTTCCAGATCACGTGGGGAGCGAACCTACGGTTAAGGGGTTTGCGAGCAAGCCCGATGCTCTTGGGTGACAACACCAAACCTACCCTTTTTCCTAACGGACTCATCTTCACGTTTGACTTCTATTTTAATGACACAAGTGGCTTGGTATGAAATTGGCTTAGCATCTTCCACCTTCTATTTATGCCGTCTGGGTTTACTTTTTTCTCTTTCTTAGTTAACGAATCCGGCCCAGCAGGGACTGCTAGTGCTGGATACCTGGTCACTAATTGGTTGGACAGGGTGGGCTGCTGCCTTTGTTTTAGATCCATCAGTATTTCAAAGTCCGCCAACTCCTTGTTCAATGACCCGCTGAAGAAGGAACACTCACGACATAAGCTTATCCTCCCAGTCCCGCTTGAATTTGACCAGATCCACTTTACTCGATCTAAGATTTCTTGGCCCAGCTAAACTTTGGCAATAGTCACATTTCGTCTTAAACGTGTTTATTCATACACTGTTTTCCAAAATACGTCAGTTAAAACTCTCGATCAGTATGGCACGCCACAAATTCGGGTTACCGTGTAGTACTCACAAGAAACGGAGGAGAGCACGCCCCGCAATTTCAAATTTCCGCCAATAAAGATGGAATTGGTTTTCGTCGCTACCAGTTATTCATTTGCGCTCTGTAAGTGTTTGTGTGGGTAAAACAAGAGTAGGACTTCTGGGGCTGTGCGCCTTGAATTTATTGTTTGTACTTGCGTAACCTGTAGTACGTTTCCTCTTCCAAATATACTTAGTCATATCACGAACTGTTTTAAACTCAGGTTGCAATCAAGATGGATCAACCAGAAAATGCTCGTATTTTTTCCTTTGGCTGTCGAATGCGGATTGCAAGTTGTACCAGGGCTGAACTGACATGACCTGACCTTGACGCTCGTAGCCTTGCTGTGCAATAGCATTTCAGTATCCAGTTTGCTTTCCCCTGCATACTTTTGGTTGCGAGTTCGATGATGCGCAGAGTTCTTCCCATATTAGCGGCTGGTGCAGGCTTATGTTTTGTTGGATACTGCGTTTATTTTGATAGAAAACGTCGCAGCGCTCCTGACTTCCGTGAAAAATTGCTCAGAAGTACTCAACTTCATGCCTGACAATTCCCTTCAGAACGACGCCAACAAGCACTTGATGCTAAAAAGGTTTCTTCGGTTACATTACCTCCTCTTGGGGATCCAGGCGCTGTGCACAAGTTTTTCCTGGAGCAAATTCAGCAAGGAGAAATCGCTCTTAGTTCCGGGGATGTTGAGGAGGGCGTGCAGCATTTCGCCATGGCTGTTTCTGTTTGTGGTCAACCTTCACAGCTACTTCAGGTGCTTCAGCAGTCCCTCAGCCCAACAGTATTCAGTATGCTGATTGAAGCCCTCCCGTCTGTGCGAAATGTAAGCTGTGCCCCCAATCTTCATATTTGCCCTTTTCCACGCAATTGACCTGAAATTTTTATCATTAACTAGCACCATTCGGCCGAGACGGTAATGACTTCGACAGCCTTTGTTCATCGTCACATTTAGTTCGCCTATCAGCCTTTTTGGCGAACTTTCTAGGTTGTAATTTGTGCGGACGAATTCCTCGCGGTCAGCCCACAGTAGAGAAAACCCACTATTCCATGTAAACTGCCGTTACATTTTTCAGTCATGGATGGTGTTTGTACAACCCTGACATCTACACGGGATAGTATAATTGTGCTATCCTAGTGTATCTGCATGTTTTGAAATCAGTGCCAATGTGCGCCGCACATAGCCTTTAGTATCACAAATCTGCCTTGTAACCCGAGGGCGCGGATTCGAGCTTGCTTAGGGACCTGGCGATCCTCGTATTATCCTTAATTCACATGCGGCTGTTAGGGATTGCATGACAGCGAGGGGTGGGCACTGTACCGGCTTGCTACCGATGTCTTATGTGCGCGTGACCTTCACTTCAAGTGATGTCTATACTATGGTGGCTTGTGCTCAATTTAGACCATGATCCTGGAGCGATACAGTGTTTTTCCAAACGAGTATTTTCTTTCGTGTGTCAGTAAACAGGAATGCCATGACATGTCGACACTATAGTTCTTGCTTCTATTAATGAGATTCTAAGGATAGCCAGTGTTACCTTCTTGCAATTGTCACTTGGACTTTGATCGTAAATCCCCGTACATTTTCTTTAATACTGCGCACTGATGCCTTCCTTTCCTATATAGGTCCCTTCTGCCTTTCACTATGATAAGGTTTGTTCTTGTCACGCATCACGCGACCTGCAGAACTTTCAGCTGATATCCTGTGGGGATCGATTGGGTTTTAAACAATGTCCTCGACATGACTGATTGGGAAAGCTTATCGGGCTTTAAGCAAAATAGGCCATTCATACTTTCACGCATTTCATTAATAACGGTCTTAGGCCACTTAGCCGTTCTTCTTACGGCTTTTTTCTGGGGTTTTTTGGATTTTTCCTTGTGGTACACGGTTTGTCCTCAAAGTGGTCATCCGACTAGTCAAGTTCAGTTCAGTTGATCAACTATGATCCGAGCACCGAAGTGCGGTGGGTCCAGTTGCCACGATTCCCATCGTAAGAATAACAATAAGTAACATCGGTTGGATTAAAATGGACGGTATGCGTTAAACGCAGTCGGAACGATAGGATAATCCCGTAAATGTTCCTTCTTTTGAGTATCGTCGGAGCGGGAATTGTTAGGTCTGCTTGAGATGTTAAAAAGCCTAAATCAGAGGCCGCACCACACCCTGTCCAACCAATTACTGCCCACATTTTCCTGCCCAACAGTCCCTGCCAGGCCGGTTTGTGTGAAGTAAAAAAGTGAAGGGTAAGCTAAGAAAACAGGAGGAATGTCAGCTAAATAATGATAGTACCAAGGTGTGAAAAGAAATTTAAAAAAAACGAAGGGAAACTTGAAGATACAAGTCGGGTAGGAGAAGGGGAAGGTTTGGTGCTGGCACACAAGCGCAACTAACTGACGCTCGAAACCCTCTACCGTAGACTCCCTAACGACGTGCTTTAGAAGCGAGTTCCAACGTTCCATAACTCGGCGCGACAAGCGAGTTTCCGTCCTTACCCCTCAGAATGCAGTTTGTGCAGCTTCAACGGGTGACCTCGGAGACTAGTCAGCTTGGCTGGACTAAATAGCCAGGACAAGTCTGGACCGATCTTACCCGTTAAGATATCGTGAGGAACAAGTCTGAATCTGAATGCAGGAACACCGCTGACTTCGAGACTGCGCCATGTCCGGCACAGTCTCCAACCATTGATGTGAACCGCCCCGGAGACTCCATCCAGGATGACGGCACGCATCAGCCTAACCAAGTCCGTCAGTCAATTTCTTCTAGCTTCTGTGCCATGTCATGTAATAGCCACCTCGCCCAACTTGGTGCAGCCACGGCGTATAATGCACACCGTGAAAGTTGTTCAGCGGGCATACCGAGGACATGACCTAGCCCACGTCACCGATTAAGATTTATCAAACACTCGAGAGAGGCACCAGAAGACTTCTTACCAGATACCAACTGACGGACCCCAGCATTGCCCACTCAGTGTTTCCACCAAGCGCGAGCGATAATTCAAAAGCGCCGGTGATCAAACACAGCCAAGCGTTTAATGTCTTTGCCGCAAACTGGCCAGGTATCTGATCCATAGAGTAAGACCGGACTTATCGCAGCGTTATATACCCTACCGTTCACTGACAAGCTGATATCTCGCCGTCTCGATGGATTGTTTTGCCACAGGAACCTTGCTGATATGCGAAGTAACTTCCTCAGTGATGTGACCACCAGAGTTGACACCTACCAAGGTAAGTGAACCGATCCACCACTTCCAGTGGCCGTTCGGAAATAGCTAAAACCGGTGTGTCTGACCAATCCTGCAACAGCACTTTGCAAAGTACATGCCCCAGCGTGCAGCGCTACCCAAAGTCTGTGCTTTAGTGTTTGCATAGCCAAAGCACCAGATCCCAGGGGAACTATGTCGTCCACATACTCCAGGTTTGTCAGTCGGTCGTCTGGCAGAACTTCCATTCCAGAATATTATGAAAGAACAGTCATTCATGATCATTTCGATCACAAAGTTGAGGAAGAAAGAAGACATAAGGCAATGTTGGCGTACCCCACTTGTGGGGAATTCAGGAGAGAGTTTCCCGTAGACCATTATACGGTAGGTGGGCTTCAGAATTGGAAGGAGTTCAGCTTGCACGTCCTTCATGAATAGGCAGTGCCACAAGCTGGCGCGGTCAACAGAGTTGTAGGCGGCTTTCAAGGCAAGGAAAAACACTATAGTCGGTCGTCAGTATGTCTTTGCTCTAAAACTTGGCGAAGAGTACATATGCAGTCGATGCAACCACGGCCAGGGCGAAAGCCAGCCTGGATTTCAGTGATTCGGTCGTCACGGTGACCAGTAAGTCGTCGTATTATGATATCCGGGAGAAGTTATGAGCCGATGGAAATAAGGCTAATGTCTCAATTTTCGCACAAATTACCCTGATGGGCACGACAGTTGATAGTCGCCAGTCTGAAGCCACCTCTTCAGTGTTCCAGCTCGTGTTAAGAAGTGAAGTAAGTCCAGTCAACAAACAGTCACGCTATCTTTCAGCAAGTTGGGGGAAAGTCGTCGGGTCCCGGAGTCTTATTTCGTTTTAACACGGCGTGCTCATGTCGAATCTCCTTTAAAGTGGGGGGTGTGTGACATCTTCCCACGTCGGCTCAGGTGATTCGGCAAGCGACAGTGTCGCAATATTCCTGCTGAACTGCTCCTTAAAATGTTCCGCCCAACGCGCTAGTCGACGACACTGAGAATGGATCTAGTCACTCTTTAACAGCTATTGTCTCGGTAATTGATGATTTCCTCGGACCCGTGTTCCGGATGAGCTGGAATAACAGCAGGCTGTTTCCAATAGCGCTGGCTTTCTCCATCTCACATACCTTTGCAACCTACCAATGTTTCAGGTCAAGTCGGTCATCAGACTAAACAGCAACGGGCGAAATTTTCAGGCGTACATGCTTTATTTGCACAGCCACTTGATAGTCTATGAATTAACTTTCACTGCATGTCCAGTTCTGAACGCTAACCTTCGTTCCATTGTCTCTCTTCCATTGCGCGCATCCGTGGACACGATGCAGCAATCATAAGTTATGCTTCAGTTTTCATCTTTTCAAGCTCTTGGGCTGTCTTCAGTGCCTCACTGAATTTTGTGAACAACTGCAATCTATTCCTCAGCGTCAACTAATTCTGTCACGAAACGGTATTACATACTCTTTGCTCGAGGTCACTGCGTATCATACAATCAGCTGACCCAAGCATTGCGCAGTAGTATGCAGTGCTACTTGCTTTGATATAGTTCAGCTAGGCAACCGTATCCCGGGCACTGAAGGGCCGTGGAACTGATTTCCACGACTAGTCACCATACTTAACAATGGCGCAGAAAATAAAGGGGAACGCTGATAGATTATAAGGGGAACTTAAGAAATGATGGGGTCATATAATCTTGTGGTATAGCTGAGTGTAGTCAATCATCATCATCATCAACAGCAGTACATCAGCCATTTGAACTGATGCTTCGCTGCCATACAACCATGAGGACCTATGAAATAAAGAATAAGAAGAGAGAGAGAAGGGGGACTTACCTGAAAACCTTAAGGCCCTAAGCAAACATTCAGAGTCAAGGCGCCTACACCTTGTGTAGACAACATACCGTCACAAACAGCTGGCTATCGTGCAAAGATAAGGCGGCATCGGCGAGACAGCTTCCTTGCGGCTTTCACTGCCCCGCGTCATAATCAGCCATTACCCCGCAGATAACTCAGCACCACACACAGACAATCCGATTAGGAGACGGCAGCAGACGCGCCACTGGTGTCGGTTGCGAGCCATGTCCTGCTAAAGTCTCGAGCCAAGCACAAGGTGAGTCACGTGGACTCCAACCCGGAAGGCGAGACGGACCAACGGCACCCAGTTTGGTTGTCAGTGACTTCATTTCCCGCTGCCAAGTCAACTTCTTCCCACATCGAGCCTTGCGCCATCCTACACCTGGTAGACTGAACAAGGCCCTCCTAGGTAAACGGTGACCAGGCATGCGTAGCACGTGCCCGAACCAACGCAACTTATTCAGTGCTATCTGTTGTTCTAGGGAGCTAGCATGATTATCACTACCTAGTACTCGCCTACGCACATCATCGTTGCGGACACGCTGGTGCCATCCGACACCAGCAACAGCTTCGCAAACAACGATGATCAAAGACTTGAAGGCGCGTCAGATCTTCAGACCGAAGGGGCCAAGTTTCACTACCATGGAGCAGAACGGCCCTCACTGTGGCCTTGTATACACGGCCTTTCAGACGGAGGGAAACTGCCTTCTGTCGCCAAAGATGACGCAGGTTCAAGAAGGCAGCTCTGGCCTTTGCAATGCGTGAGCTGACGTCAGTTTCTATGCGCCCATCATTGCTGATGCAGCTGCCAAGATAAGTGAAGTGATCAACCACCTCGAGTTCCTCGTTAGCAAGCGTCAAGGGGTCATCAAGTGGCTGGTAGTCCTGCAGCAACACTGCACTTTGAAGGTGCGAAGTGCATACCAAATAATGGGACCACTCTGGATAGGCTATTCAGGGTTGATTGTGCCGCCTCAACATTGTCGAAAAGCAAGACGATATCGTCCGCATAATCTAGATCAACGTAACCTTTCACCAGGCAGCACTCAACGCCTACATCGTGAGATTCCGCAAGGGAACACTCCATGATAGAATCCACGACGAAATTGAACGAAAACGGGGAAATCGGACAACCCTGACGAACGCCACTTGTTGTCGGAAAGCTATCCAATAGGTCACCGTAGACTCTGACGCGGCCTGTAGTGTTCGAGTATAGAGCACGAAGAATGTTCACATATTTCGTGGGAACACCTTTCCGCGCAAGTAATTCGAACAGAATCGATCGATCGACTGAATCGAACGCACTCTTGAAATCAAGGAACACAGCTATTGTCGGTCTGCTGTGTCCTTGGCGCTGCTCTAGCACCTGCCGCAAAGTAAATATATGGTCTATACAGCCACGTCCTGGGCGAAAACCGGCCTGCTCTTCCCTAATCCGAGATTCCCGTTCTGCAGTGAGGCGACGAACGATAATCGAGGCCAGTAATTTTGTCACAACTGGCGTTAGGCTAATACCCCTGTGGTTCGCACAGTCTGTACGACTGCCCTTCTTGTATATTGCCACTATAATTGATTCGCTTTAATTAACCGGCACACTCTCTTCGTTCCAGATACGTTCGAATAGGGAGGTCCGTGTTTTTCAGAGGACCTCACCTCCATCCTTAAATAGTGCAGGTGGTAGGGAATCCGGGCCAGTGGCACGAAAACGATTGAGGGCTGTGATCGCGTTTCGGACCTTGGCCTCCGACGGAGGCTCTAAACTAACCGTCCATGGCTCGTCCTGCATCACCTGAGTAGGAAGAGGTCCGGGAGCAGGGGGCCAGCTGAACTGATGTTCAAAGTGCTCAGCCCAACGAGCCATACGGCGCTCCTTATTGTGTATCAGCGCACCCGCGCTGTTTCTGATTGTCTCACTGACGCCTGGTTTCCTGGGACCAGTGGTGCGGATTAGCTGGAAGAGCTTGCGGTAATTACCTACTGCTCCTGCCTCCTCCATTTCTTGAGCCCTACTGGTCCACCAGGCTTCCTTGTCAGCACGTAGGCTCCGCTTTAGTTCACGCCTAATAGCCCGTCTGGTCACATTGTGTTCAGAACCGGCCGGGAGGTGTCTTCTAGCCTCCAACAGGTTCACGGACCTCTCGGATATCCAGTGACTGGTGCGGTGACGACTGATAGTGCCACAAGCAGATGCTCCTGCGTCGTGCATAGCGGCCGAGATCCTATTCCACTGAATCTCAGTGTCATTAGGACAAGATAGCGAGAGTTCGGTATGCAATGCTTCTTGATAGGCTTGTCTGACCGAGGGCTGGGAGAATTTCTCCGTTGCCAATCGTAGGGGACGCTTTGTGCGCCTTCCGGTAAAGTTCATGGAGAAACGACAGCTTACCAAGGCATGATCAGAGTCGACACAGATATTCCAGTATGAGCGGCAATCCAGAATAGAACCGCGCCACTTGTAACCTATGGCTATGTGGTCAATTTAGGTCCATCGCTGGCCAGCTACAGGTGGACGCCAAGTGGCACTTCGGCGCCCACTGTGTCTAAAAGCAGTGCTACTAAGAAACAACTGGTGCGGAGCACCAGTTGCAGCAGACGTTCGCCGTTGTCAGTCCGTTCAGAGTTAAGTCCATACTTTCCACCGAGTTGAGCTTCTGAAGAGCTCAGACGCCCTACTTGTGCGTTCATATCCCCTGCAAGTACTATAATATCTGAACTAGCAGTACTGCGTAGTAGCGCGTTCAGTTCGTGATAGAAAGTGTCCTTGACTGCACTAGAACTGCAGTCGGTCGGAGCATAAACGGAAATCACAAACAAACAGCGTTTTGTACTACTTCGCGAATTCACCCTAGCTGATGTCGTCAAACGGGCTGCACATAAACGGCTGTTCACCGGAATCCAATCAACCAACGATGATTCAGCTTTGGAGCTTAGAATGAAACCTACACCAGCTTGACCCGTGGGTGCCGCATCGGCGTCACTGCCGCGATGCCTCACAGTCTGTGGTG
>CALYDF020009384.1:0-11906 GCA_944474145.2 Dicrocoelium dendriticum
ATGGCGTCGAACGAGCCTGCCATTCTCAGTCTCCACTTCTATTATCTGTCCGTTAGTTGTTTTAACGATGGCTGGCTCGCACCCAAGCCTGTAGGTAAGCGGATGTAGATGGGATCGGAATCTGTCACATGCTTGTCGCTGTTACAAGTAACAAAACGCTCTTTCACTCGTTGTTGTTTTTCCGAAAATTGTGGCTCAATATATCCAAGCACTAAATCCAATCGTGTCCGCAGTCGGCAACCAAACATTACCTCTGCGGGGCTTCTGCCTGTGGTCTCGTTTGGCATGTTTCGATATGCCAACAGGGAACGATCCAAACGCACACGCAGTGGAGCATTTGGTTGTTTTATTAGCAGTTTATTCACTGTTTGTACGGCTCTCTCCGCCAACCCATTAGAAGGATGATAGAGTGCAGTTGTTATGTGTTTAATGCCGTTCGAGTTGAGGAAGGTAGAAAACTCAACACTAGCGAATGCTGGTCCATTGTCAGATACTAATGTCTCGGGAAGGCTAAATGTTGCGAACGTTGTGCGTTGCATCTCTATGGTACAAGCTGAATTTGTTGAAACAAGAATATGGGCATCGATTCATTTGGAATGGGCATCGATGATTAGCAAAATCATCCGATCTTTGTAGAGACCGAAATATTCTACGTGGACTCGTTTCCAGGGTGATTCTGGATACTTCCAAGGCTGCATTGGCGCTTGAGGAGCGGCGTTTCGTATCTCCTGGCAAGGTCTGCAACTTCCAACCTTCGCCACAATATCGTGGTCTAATTCAAGCCACCACACATAAAATCGAGCTAACGACTTCGTCTTTGCGACAACCGGATGCGCGTCAGGTAGTTCGTCAAGAATACGTGACCAAAGTTTCTTGGGGACAATAACTCTTGCACCCCACAGCAAGCAGCCATTCTGGAGGCTGAGTTCAGACATCCTGCTACGGAAGGGCATGAGTTCTTTGGGGTGCTGTCCAGCCACCCAACTTGGACATAGTTTTGACCAACGATAGAACAGATTCTCTGTCAGTTTCCTGACGTATGTCTGTACATGTCTTTGGGGAATCATTAAATGCTGGACCAGGTTTACAAGCTCTTGTGGGATAAATTCTTTCGATGGTGTCTCTGGTAAGGGAAGCCGGCTTAGAACATCAGCGGTGGTATTCTGTTTGCCTGCAACTTACTGAGTTTCGTATGTAAACGCAGAAAGAACAAGCGAACAACGTGACATTTTAGGTGAAGCCACTTGCTACTTGAGCCAAACCAAATGCAAATTATTCGTTGCCCGCCGAAAACACTGCAAGCTTACCGAGGATTCCAGTCATGGCATGTCATCAGCGGGTGATGGCAGGCCTCGAACCCGCGAAAAGTAGAATAGTAGACCAAAACTGTACACATTTTGCTCCCGGGTCACGGTTACCAACGTTAGTCCCAAGGGTAAGTGACAAATTAGTGTGTCAAAAAGCATGGCCCTTTGTGTGATTGAATGACAAAGCGCAAACTAAAGGTAGACCGCCATGCTCATTTAAGTAACTTAGTCGCTGCGTTGTGGTTAGACCTTATCTTGGTGTGATGGTCTGTGGGCCTCAGCGATCCACTGAACCGTACAGGGTGGTGTAGTTTTGCATCTTCAGAGCTACGCATACCAGGTTGGTCAATGGTTGGTGGCCAGGCAAACTCAGCCTCCTGGTCCACCAAGTTGAGGGTTTGAATGAGGTGGCTCCTTATTCCTTAAAACAGGCTCATTGTAGCCCAACGCCAAATCTTCAGTATCGCGGTTAGGTTTGTGTACCAAAGGCTTTGGTTCCGAGCCCCAATCTTTCCCCTGTCTAGGCATGGGCAACCCGACCGCGTCCTGCCCACACAATACAATGAATTCCACTTAAACGAATTTCCGATGCTCTGGCCACCGCAGAGGATAATCAGCCGTGCCCTAGCTGCTGCATCCTGCCGGGTGGATAGGGTTTGGAGGCTACTGCTCAAGCCTTTTTATCCACTTTTCCAATTCTTACTTTTTCTACCTTACCGTTCTACTCCAGCTTCACTTTTACTCCCTGATTACGACACCCGGTTCTTGGCCTTCCACCACCTTGCTTCGCTGGGCTGTTACCCTCTAGTTTCAATGCACACGTTAACGCGCAACGTCCTTTCTTTTCTGTCGACAATCCCATGTCCAACCAATGGGTCCAGCCCAGTTAATCGTATTTTATGTGTAGCTGTCGATCATCCTTCAGCTTGGCAGGCCTCAATGCTACAGATATGTCAAATGGCAGCACTTGCCCGAACATTAGAGACCTTCTCGATCGATATCTGCTGCTTAGCAGAGATCAGCCTGCAAGCCTCGAGCTCTGTGTTCACGTAGCGATCTCCTTCAGGTGACACCAGCAGCACATTCTCACTGCACCTCTCGGATGACCATGCAGCTCCCAGCCGCCGCAACGCCGGTGTTGGTAATGTGCTGTGTCCCGGGGATGAAGATGCTCTGGTTGACTGACTTCCAAGCAGTAGCCGGTTGGGTGCGATCCGACTGGCTGCTTGTTCAAAGCTTCGAAGTCGCGTATGACAAACCGGTGTCTATTCATTATCGCTGCTTACGCGCCGACAAATTCTTCTGATGTTTCGATAAAAGACGACTTCTATTGTCAACTCAACGAGCGTCTTCGCCACTGAAGAAGCTCGGACACCGTTGTGTTGACTAGGGATCTGAAGACTCAAGTTGGAAAATTATCCGCTGCTGAACTGCATCGGTAGCCAACATAGTGTAGGCTCCCGTAATGATAACGCTGCGCGGTCACTTCCTTTGTGGCTTATCTCTGGCGAGCACTAATTTCCGATACAGCACCCGTCAGAGAGTGACCTGGCGTCCACGAGCCTTGAACCAGCTATGAACGCAACTCGGTAACATTGCAATAAGTTACCGATGGTGAGCCTGCTTCCGGAACTGTCGCTGGATTTGGCGCACATGTGTAGTCAACGACCATGCCTTTGTATGTGCTGACCTGCGGATGCGTTTTGTCGGACGCCCACGAGGACGTTGTGACCGCATTTACACCGGACAACTGGCGAAACCAGTTGTTCGGAATACTTAGCAGAGTACGCGATCATGCGAGTTGGATAAGCGCACACCAGATGTAGTTGAAGCTCACTGGTCTCATATTCACCAACTCTTACTAACAGAAGGCGGATCCTCATGTGAAAGTCGAATGGCCAGCGTAGCCATTGGGTCACCCCGCAGTCTCTGGAACTTATTGATGCTTGCCGGCATATTCCAACTGGAAGCGAACACAAGGATACTGGCAATAAGCTCCGGGCCAAACTCCGTGCTAGCCTGAAGAGAGGATGCGAAACTTCGTAGTTTCTTCGTGCATCAGAGTTGAAAATGGCCGCGGCCCTTACTAACCTTCTAAAGTTACTCCGGTTGCTACGGAACACTAGTAGCAGAAGGTCTGGTGTTGGTGAAACTATACGTGACGAGAGGGCACGGCTTATCCACAACTTGTCAAGACGCTTGGCGCGTTGGGGTGAACACTTTGAAAGGCAATTTAATCGGTCGGAATTGTTAAATTGCTCTCCGGCTACTGAGCGCACTGCTGTTTGGGCTGTCCCTCTGGACCCAAGCTTAAGCTCAGAAGTCGAACGTGAGATCGACTGTCGAAGTTATATAAAGCCGCGGGAACAGAGGATCTACCTCTGGCTTTCTTCAAATTCGGAGGACCTGCCTTCTTTTAGGATTGAGCCTGTGGGAGCAGGAAAATGTCCATCCGACTGGAACCACTCCGTCATAATCCCAGTTTGCAAGGGTGGCTCACGATTGGAATGCGACAACAATGCAGGAATCATTTTGATCTCCATCGCCTACACCTTGCTTGTCTCTATCATCCTTTACAGACTGACTGGAACTCGTGAATGCATTAACACTCATTTCTCTAACTCTTTCACCAGCAATGACTCTGCATTGCCAACCACGATTCACAAGTACACTGAAGCTCAAATACATACCATTGACTTTGTCTTAAACAACATCACGCGAGCACTGTTCTCCTTTAAAATGTCGCACTACCCAGGTGCTGATGGTGTACCTTCTTCCGTATTAATACTTGGAGGACCGGATATTCCAGTCCTTCTCCTCAATATCTTCACCATCTCTATGAAGAGCGGACAGTCCCCTTCTATATGGAAACACGCAACAATCATTCCCCAACACAAACGGGGATGCCGACAAAATGTAGACAATTTCCGTCTTATTAGCCACACATCCATTGCGTCTAGACTCATGGAAATAATAATAAGGGTGGGATGCATCGTTTTCTGTTACAACGCAACCTTATTAATAGGTCCCAACACGGGTTTCTGCCTGCTAAATCTTGACAAACTTGCCAGTTTGAATTCTCAAACAACGTTACGCAGTCCATAGACCAGGGTCAAGCGCTGGTCATCATCTTCCTTGATATGAAAACAGCATTTGATCGGGTCCAACCTAGTGGTCTGTTGACAAAATTAGCTGCGTTCGGTGTTTATGGCCGCCTCCTTTCTTGGTTTTCTTCTTACCTTTCTAATCGGACGCAGTCAGTGCTACTGGGTGATGCCACGTCTAAAAAGGCACCCGTAACCAGCGGAGTGTTCCAAGGCAGCGTCCTAGGTCCTCTGCTGTTTTTGCTGTACATCAATGACGTATTCCCGGGCTTCCAACAAGGCACACCCTACCTCTTTGTTGATGATATAAAAGTCGTATTCTCATTTGATCCTAGCTGCCTACGTAATGGCCTCTCCAGCATTCAAAGAGATCTCCGTGCTCTTGAAACATGGTGTGACCTGTGGAAACTAGAATTCTCGCCAAGAAAATGTAACGTCCTTTCATACAGGTGCTCTGTACCGCCCAACATATTGACTCTTAACGGAATACCACTAGATAACAGCATTACTTGCGCGACCTCGATGGGCTCTATGCAAGCTCATTAAATTTTGCGGAACAAGAGAGCTATAGCTCTGAAAAAGCCAGGTCTATCGTTGGCTACATACTAAAGTCAATGAGCCCGTTAGAGTCGCGACTCATGCTCTACAAGTTGTGTGCCCGACCCATAGTAGTGTACCGCTCGATAGTGGTTACTTATTTACGCAAAAGTTGATAGGCTGTTCATTGATAAAGTCCAGCCTTCGTTCACTAAGCGCCTTCTATGACCGGCTACACTCTGTTATCAAAGCCGCTGTGAGCAGCTTGGTCTGGAACCACTTTGACTGCGACTGATAACCAAGCTAGTTTTTCTATAAACTAATCAAAACAGCAGACACAAGTATTGAAAGATATTTTTAACCGCTGGGTGACACACGTTATCCTCTACGCAAAAAGCCACACTCATTCGCACTACCCAAGACTCGTTGCTCTATACGTTTTAACTTCTTCCTCTATAGATATGCGCATGTATGGAATAAGTTACCAGAAACCATCAGAGCATCTGATAATGTCCTGCGATTCTCCACGGCCATAACTAGATAAATAACTAAATAAATAGGTTATTCTCGTCCTTGCGAGGCACACCATAAAGGGCATGATCATGGTATACAGGCGTGTATGATTGGGCAGTTGCGCAACTTAGTACATTTTGCCAAATAGCTTAGGAATTTATGCGTGTGTAAAGATGTAAAACTATGTTTACCTGTGTATTTGGAAGGGAACACGTTGTCTGAGTAGGTAAATGTGACTGTGTGTGCTTTTGTTCGTTGTCTTCGCCATCAAAGAGGGGAATCAATAGAAGGCTTTGAATCGCGTGACGTTCGTGATGTGTGAATGATCCTCCGGAAAGGGAAGAGGCAGTGACTTTATTTAGCGGCCAATCACAGCCGTCACGTCACAACGTTGTTAAACGGCTATCTGTGACTTTTTATAGGGAGAACGCTTGCCAGGCGAAATCCCACCACATCCTGGAACACTGCCGCCGAACCATTTGCTGGAACGGGATTTACCCGAACCACCCAGCCGGCACCACGAGGAGGTGTTTAGGCTAGCCAGCCATAGGTTATTCTCGTCCTTGCGAGGCACACCATAAAGGGCATGATCATGGTATACAGGCGTGTATGATTGGGCAGTTGCGCAACTTAGTACATTTTGCCAAATAGCTTAGGAATTTATGCGTGTGTAAATATGTAAAACTATGTTTACCTGTGTATTTGGAAGGGAACACGTTGTCTGAGTAGGTAAATGTGACTGTGTGTGCTTTTGTTCGTTGTCTTCGCCATCAAAGAGGGGAATCAATAGAAGGCTTTGAATCGCGTGACGTTCGTGATGTGTGAATGATCCTCCGGAAAGGGAAGAGGCAGTGACTTTATTTAGCGGCCAATCACAGCCGTCACGTCACAACGTTGTTAAACGGCTACCTGTGACTTTTTATAGGGAGAACGCTTGCCAGGCGAAATCCCACCACATCCTGGAACACTGCCGCCGAACCATTTGCTGGAACGGGATTTACCCGAACCACCCAGCCGGCACCACGAGGAGGTGTTTAGGCTAGCCAGCCAAGCTAGCCAAGTCTCCAAGTTAGCAGATATCTTGGGCACCTGCATCCGTGAGGAGGAGCTGTGGGAAAACGGCCCGGTCACATATATAATTCCATACAAAACATTAATCGTGCAGAATAATACCAATGCGCCAAGGGCCATGTTAGCCTGCACACCCAGCACCAATAACGCTAATACTTGATCAGTCAGTCCTTGATAGATTCATGCCTGAATTGTTACTGCACTTTATGGCAGCACGAGTTTGCCCACATGAACGTGCCCGAACGCATGGAAATGGGCCTTCTTCATTTTTATCTCCGTCCTATTTTGGCTAGCTAGCCGAACGACCTCCGCGTGGTGCCAGCTGGGTGGTTCGGGTTTAACCCGTTCCAGCAAATAGTTCGGCGGCAGTGTTCCAGGACGTGGTGGGTTCCGCTGGGCAAGCGTTCTCCTTATAAAAAGCCACAAACGTCTGCTTAACAACACTGTGACGTGGCGAATGTGACTCGCCAAAAAATAAAGTCACTGGCCCGCGGATATCCGGATAATTCTATCCAACCCACAGACACCAATCTCCTACTCGCATATTGATGACAATATCAAACATTGAGGATTGGAGCAGCACATCTACAAACACAAAATACACAGCTACATACACATACACACACAATGACACACATACATACACCTACACAACACAAACTGCTTTGGCAAACATAGCGGATGTTCGCATATTCTTGACCATGCATCGTTTTGTCAGAAAGATCATGCCTGTGAAGGCGTGCCTCATCTTGTTGAGAATAAAAGATTTATTTATTTATTTAATAGGAACGTATGAAAAACCTCCGATTGTGACTGTTACCATTGCCATGACATGTCTGTATACTTGCAATTATTTGATCAGGCCCTCCCCGGGCATGCCTCTCAGAGCCGAGAAAGAATATTTATTTATGTATTTCTGCGTGACTAGCAAGCCTAGTTTCGTCGCGGTCGTGGCTGCATTTACCACGTCTTCACTTTGCGTTAGTTGTTGGAGCACCGTCACACATATTGCCGGCCCACGGTTTCCGTGTTCCTCGATATCAAAGGTGTATTCGATTCGGTTGATAGCCGTGCACTTTAGGACCAGCTACTCAGGAAAGTTGTATCTAGGAAATATGCAAAATTTATCCGACCCTTATACGCGCGTAGCTCAGGCAGAGTGAGGGCATACGGCACGCTGTGATCACCCCTTAATATCTCCAACGGTGTGAGGCAAGGATGCCCGCAGTTATCTTGCTTCTTTAACTTCTCTATTGATGAAGCCATGGAATACACTTTTACAGGACAACACTTACTTGTGGATCTGCTCCCAGGAGAACGACTTCTTGACTTGGTGCACGCTGACGATATTGCCTTAATCGATGATAGCTACCAGACGTGCCAAGGGCCACTCGCCAGATTAGCACTGGCAGTCAGCCGATTCGGTATTTGGTTTGCACCATCAAAGTGCAAAGCGTCCCACCAAGGTTGGTCTGGACACCCTCCTGTGCTGACCATTGGTGGGGATCAGCTAACAGTCGTTCAAAAGTTTAACTACCTGTGGAGTTTTATCAGCGCCCGTGGGACTGAAGATGAGATCACAAACAGTATAGCAAAAGCTCAAAGCACTTTTGCTAACCATCGCCTCCTAGGGCACAGGCGCGACATCAGTCTTTCCCTGAAGGGTAGAGTAGATAATGCAGCGGGACGTTCCACCCTACTGTGCGGTTGTGAAACCTGGTCCCTTAGATCAGCGGGCATAAAACGGGTAGTTACGTTTGACCACCGATACCTTGCAATTTATCTCACATTTGGTGGGAACACCGCGTGAGCAACGAGCGTGTTCGACTCCCTGTTTACGGCGAACAAAAATGAAGTGCGACGCTCAGCACTGTTGGTTCACCTAGCAGACTCTGTTGACTCGGTCATATGTTACCTATGCCAGCCCACTGACTCCCGCCACGTGCTTTATTTTCGCACCTGGGGTGTGGATGGAAGAAGAGGAGAGGTGGCCAAGCGATGACTTGGTCGAGAGGCATGAATGCTCTTAGTTCGAAGCTGGCCTCGGTTGGAGCGTCTCGGTTTTCTGGTTGAGGTCCGAAAAACGATGGACACCTTTGGATGGATACCCTTCTTGACACGGCTTGGAGCCGACCTCAGGGGCGTTCGAGCTTGAGTTTCTTTGTCCCACCCCATCCCTCTTAGTCTCACCTCCAAGCACGATCTCAGTATTTAGCATTTTGTACTTACGCATAGTGAACCTTTCCTTGTTGCGTAGTAGTCGACAGGTAGCTTCCCGGAAAGATACACTTCCGTTACCGGCAGCGCAGCTGGCTTGCCTCTGTTGCAGTTTATTCCCCCTTTTTCTACTATTTATTGCGGTACGTTGGCTGAGGCGTTTCCCATCGCTGGCTAACGTGTATAGTAGGTGTGTAGGTGGTCACTGAGATCAAATTGACCATAGGCGAGACAGATGGAATTGGGGTTTGGCCCGCCGAAAACACTGCAAGATCACCATGTATCTCGGTCCTGTCATCAAAGCAGCTATTGACAGCCGGCCCAGAACCAGAAAAGGTGGGATATTTGACGGAAATCCTTAACATTTTTCTACCGGTTTACGGTGAAACACTAATATCACAATAGTGAATGACTAAGTACAGGATCACTGTTGGATTACTGGTCTTCTGCTTGGATTGCGACTAGGATTCTCAACGTGGGCCGCGATTCACATAGTGGTGAAGCAAAGTCACTGCGCTTATTAGTAGTGTAGCCGACGCAGATAGAAAAGGGTTGATGCCCGCCGAAAACATTGCACAACCACGCCTTCTTTCGGTCATGTCAGCTCTTCCGTTGATGTTAACAGGCGTCGAATCCGCAAATTTAGCATAGTAGAAGAAAAAGCTATAAGTTTGGCTGCCGTATACCGGTGGGAAACGGATAACACCAAAGTGAGGGACTAATTCGGTGGTCACTTTTGGACCACACGTCGTTTGTTTAGATTGCCACGCGCAATCTTAGTATGGTTCGCGATTCACATCGAAGTAAACTTTGGTCACCACGATCACCCCAATCTTACCGAAAGCAGAGGGCTGTAGATGTAACACGTTCAAATACACTGCAACACCACAAGGCCTTTGATGTCATTTCATACCAACTGGTGAAGATGGCAGGCCATAAACAAGCGACCTTGGAATAGTGGACGAAATCTCTACTCCTTTGGTTAACGGGTCACAGCGGGTTTCGCTAGTCCCAACGGTGACAGACTAATTGAAGCGTAAATATGTGTGTACAATTCGTGTGCCTACATTGCGACGCGTCAGTTGGAAGCTTTTGGAGTTCAACGCGGAAACTGTCGATTTGTTGACCATAGATATGTTCAACCTTGAGTTTAGATATTGTATTTCTCCTCACTCTTTGGTTGTACCCTTAGTTAAATAACTTTCCTTCCTCTTAACTTACCATTTGCTTGCCAAGTCTTCGCTGCTTCACTTACCTACACAGCGGGAACTGCTAGTGTAGGGAACATAGGCAGTAATTTGTCTACCAGGTTGTGGGTCAGGGGTTGGTTTTTGTTCATTCAGCACCGCGTAGCTCCCACTCAGTTCCTGGCTCAACGATCTGCTCATGAAGGAACACCAAGGGATTTTCCTATAGTGCACTTCCCAAGGAAAGCTGAATCTAAGTCCCGCTTACTCATCACAAGTCTGTGTAACTTCATTAACCACCGGCTTCTAGACTTTGCGCAGCTTTCTTCCATCACCCTGTACGCTGTAGCCATTTGCTCTTGAGATGGTATGAGGACTAAAGTATCTAGCCAAAGCAGCGCTTAACCTACGTGCATCCTTAGGTTCCATTACTACATCCAAACTACATGGTGGCTGTAGGTTCGGTACTAACTTTTGCACACCACCTACAGTTCTATTCGGTGGATGACCTAAGCTCAGCCGTTACCCGCTAGCGGGTTATTACCGCTGAATGCAGCGGGAGAAGCAGCAAGTAGATTCACTACTTGCTACTGCGGCAGTTCATGGGGAAGAGAAGTTGGCATTAGGCAAATGGTGCACAGTATTCCTGGAGAATTGACGACAGGAAAAGTCCTCATCCGAAACCCCAAACTGTAGTGATAAGATAAGGGAAGGGAACATGATATACATTTAGTGCGAACATGGAGCACCCCATGCTCTGAGCTGCACCAAAAAGGAAACTTGCTGTGAGAGATGGAGTAATCCACAGTAGATTTACGCAATGGACGGTGCGGGTGCACTAGCAACGCATTGGATTGACTATTGCCTCTTGGACGCAAGCAAGCCAGAGCAACATACTAGCAAGCAGCTCCCTGGCAACTGAAAGTACAACGTACTACAAAGACTTCGCAACCCGCTCCAGGCAAAGATTTTTATCTCCAGGTCAGACAGCGTTCCTAACTGCGGATTGAAGGCTTTGAAACTTCGATCCGTCACGCGCCAGCCTTCTGTGAGACAGGGTGGTGAAGCTTGATGTTGCTCTTAGGGAACAACCAAACGAACGGCTCTTAGAGGGCACCACTTGTTTCCTTCATTACGGTACTAATAATGCTAATGTTCCCAGGTTTCTCACAATGAAACCTACATCCAAACGGAATGCCCACTTGCCGCCTGATAGCCAGAAAAAGAAAAACAGCTTTGTCGGTTATCGGAATATATGGAATGCGGTAGCTAACGACAGGGAACGCTTTACCTCAAAGGAGCACCAACACGCAGAAATACGTAGAGTAAAGCAGGGTTCGTTTTTCTAAACGTTTGAATTCTTTGGGTTTTACAGTATATATATATATTTACTTGCGTGTCTTCTTGTATGTGTAGTGAAAAGTCTACTTAGTTCCTTAACTAATTGATTTTTGTTTTATATCTTGGAATTTCCAGACCTGGTAAATGCCCGTTATTACAACTAAGGTGTACGGTTTCCGAGCACCTGGAGGTAAACCTTTGGTTACGGACTTGAGGGATACCTATTCAAGGAGGCCTATTCCGAATCAGCTGCAGTTTCTAGGAGGGATATAGAGCAGGAATGGTGCCGAAAAATAAATTCAATAATTAAGCTAAAGTAAAGGAAATGCACTGCAGAAAATATAAATGCGAAATGTACCTTATAAACAATATGACCATAATTGTAAGATTTTTTAATGATAATATATGTCCATACACAAACCCAAGTTTAGTTAACAACCTATATCAAATTTAATGTAAAGTTGGAAATACAAAGACGTATACAAATGAAATAACTGAAAAAACACGATTTCGTAATGATACGAGCTACGGCATTTATATCTGAATAAAGATTGCTGCGCCTCTGTCGTTGCCTTAGTTGGTGATGACAGCTTATTTGCTTCACTACATTATCCTTTTGTAACATGCAT